>BMAO01034134.1:0-192251 GCA_019973975.1 Trichonephila clavata
AAATTAAGGACGAAGTCGAAAAATTAGCATATCAGCTGAACGAAGAGGCAGAGCGGACAGAAAGACCAATCAGGAGATTAAGTGAGGTGATGTACGGTAGCACATGCGCAGATATGTAGGTAGACGTAATGGGGGAGTGTCTGAGTAGTAAAGCATGTTGTCGGTGTAAGATTAGTATTTCTGGCAAAGAGATTGCACACCGTAAAGCAGTTAAAATCACACCGACTTGCTGCCTCAGCGAGAAATGGCGAATAATCGATCTGTTAGACGACATCTGGATGCTTTTACCCGAGGTCGAATCATTGGGAAGTTGGAGGAAGGTCGCAGAGTTCGGAATTTCTCACAGCATCGTTTCACGACTTTGGAGACAATTTCAAACTACAGGAACAGCTATCCGCGGGTTCAGTAGTGGTCGTCCACGAGGAACCACACCCGCAGATGACCGGTATATTGCCTTTCAGGCCAGAAGAAACAGGCGGGAGAAATCGCTAGACACAGGCGACTGGACGACCGATATCGCGTTTTACCGTGGCCAGAAGACTGCACGGTGGTGGTCTGTTTGCACGACGCCCTGTACGGTGTGTACCTCTAACGCCTGCCCATCGGAGAAGGCGTTCTCTGTGGTGCCGGGAATACCGGAATTGGAGAGACAATGAATGGGGACGAGTACTCTTTACAGATGAGAGCAGATTCAGTCTGAGTAGCGATTCTCATCGCATACTCATCTGGAGAGAGCGGGGAAGCCGCAATCATCCCTCGAACATCATTGAAAGGGCAGGTATGGAGGTGGCGGTGTTCTCGTTTGGGGAGGCATCATGCTTGGTAGTCGTACAGACCTTCACATCTTCGACACAGGGACCCGTTATTGTAACGAGATTCTTCTTCCATGTGTGCGTCTTTTTAGAGGCGCTATGGGTCCGCAGTTCCTTTTCATGGACGACAATGCACCATGTCATCGCACAGTAGCTGCCGAACAGCTCTTAGAGAGTGAGGATATAGAACGTATGGATTGGCCGGCACGATCTCCGGATCTCAATCCCATCGAGCATGTATGGGATTTTCTAGGCAGACGCTTGGCAGCTCGTACCTTACCACCAGTAACGATTCCGGAGCTTCGATTGGCGCTGCAAGACGAATGGGCAGCAATGCCTCAACAACTCATTGACACCCTCATTCTCAGCATGGGTAGACGCTGTGAAACCTGCCTAGCAGTCAGGGGAGATCATATCCCCTACTAAAGACCGGATATTTCTTGCTGGACACCCATCACAGGGATGTTTCGGCCTTCAGTCGCATTGCGCTCCATGCTACTTTTTCAATAAAGCTTCTTTTTATCCCTCTGATTTCTCTTTTAGTAAGTGTTGCTTACATTACTCATGTCCTTACGTATTGGGGATCTTACGGTATTAAATGCGTTGATTTGGAATGCTTTTGTACAAAGTTATATTGAAAAAACCGTCTCGTCCTTATTTTTGCACACCAGTGTATTATTTAGCAGGGAAATTTTTTTACAAAGCTTGAAAATTTCCAACATTATAAACTATAGAAATAAACATATCCTAGATAATTCTTAATTTTTGAAAGAATAGGGAAATGTCATTTTGTCTACTGCTTTCAATATGTAATAGGAGCACGACAGTCTCTCTTGATCGCGACCGCTATCAACCCCTACCATCCACTTTCCCGGGTATGTATGTGTATCCATATAAATGGCTGTTTGATATTTTACTTGTTTTTTTTTTGTTTCATTTACTATTCAGATGTTCTCTCTCGAAAGTTTGCCGACCTCTGGTATAAGACATACTGAATCGGAAACTTGCCCTAGAACATTTTAGAAAAACAATGAATACAGACAGTGGCGCACACAGGGGAAGGGGCCTCGGTTTCAACCCCCCCCCCTCTCCCAAAGCCCTTGATTTTTTTTCTTGATTGATTATAATTTTATATATATAGTACGTAAAATTAAATTATTTGTTATTAATAATAAATTTTTTACTTTTTTTTGTTCCCGAAAATTGACAAAATTAAAAGAATATGTATGGTGGCGTATCGGAGCATGATACGAGAATAGCGGACTTTCCACCCTGGACCCTCTCCCCCCCCCTTGAAGAGTTCCTTTGTTCGCTACTGAGTACAGACAGTATTGGCAGATATAAAGTTACCCTAGTTTTATGGACATGCTCCTTTACAAGATTATAAAACTTTAGTTCAAAGAAGGTTTAAATACACAGTAAAAGCTGCGTCTACGTATTCAATCTCGTGGTTCTTGGGTCAAAGAGGGGCCCCCAGGTTACCGTTTTTATTAACTCGCTTTCTTTTATGTCTGTCCGGGTGGAATTTTGTAATTGATTTTAAACTATAACTTCCCAACGAGCTACAGACTTGAAATTTTGACTGTAGCTCAGAAGTGGATGACTTTACATAAAAATAATTATAAAAGCATGGTTCATAAAAAAAAATTATTTTCAACATAAGAACACAAGCATTTTTCTACAAATTTCCTGAAATGAAGTTGACTGGGATGTACCACGTTTCATCTGGTGGAAAGAAAGACCCCAAAACCCAATCTACTATAAACAATGCCAACTCACAGTGACATATCAGCCAATGGCGTTCAGGCTATTCCTTTACTGCAGGATTTTTTCTCGCCAACTTCGGATGCCTCCGAAGCAACTCCACTAGAAACGCCTCCTTGCCACATCCTATCCACCAATCATGTAACACTCTCTCATAAGGCCCTGCAACATCAGGCCACATTCAGTTTTTCCTATATGGGATGGAGGAACGGTTCGCGTTCCATTTCCCAGTGACGTCCAGCATCTACTATAGACAAGTGTTTCTCAAACTTTAAATACTTACGACTCAAATTTCAATCATAGTTTTCATCACACCCGAATGCAGAAATAATGTACTTAGACGCTAAAGCTATAATATAACCTTAATTATAAAACGTGCAAATATCAAAATAAGTATTAAATTTTGCATTCGTTAGTAATACGATAAATATGTTAGTTTTCTTTCCTAATTTTTAAATTGGAATAGATTGCAATAAATATGCAACGTGTGTTTTATTTTTATTATGATGTATTTTGTTTTGCTTCTTTTCAGTAAATTAATAATTTTCTTAAAAATAATCTTATTTTTTCGATATACAGCGCGCTCGACTATTTGAGAATCGCTACTATAGATATTGTAGGATTGTATTTGGCATATCTTGCAGCCCTTCTCTGCTTGCAGCAGTTTTGAATTATATATTAAATCAAGTAGAAGAACACTATAGACAATTGCGTTGCAAGTGTGAATTCTATTACCGAGCAGGGGTGGCTCTAGGGCCGGACTCCTGCTCGGAGCGGCATTTAGATCAAATTTGGAAAATATTTTTTTCTGTTACAAAAAACTTATTATATTTTTAAAAATATTATTGGATGTGAATTTAGTGTTTCGTGTAGCGTATCTTGTTTCCTTATTTTGTACTCTGTTTATAATGTCAGGGTTTTTTTATATTGAAACATGAAGAGTTCGAGCTGGGATTATGTGTTAAGTCATGAAATTTGATATATTTACACAGCTTTCACTAGTAGTTTTTTCCCATCCAGAAATGGGGTCAAAACGGACATTCCTTTCACCCATACGATGTCCGGTGTCAGCTATTCAAAAGGGGACAGGGGCAATAAGAGTTTTTAGTAGATAAAAGAGCCACAGGAGATGTTTTATTTTAATCCTGAGTGTAGTTATTACTTGTATAAGTTAAAATAACGCTTATGATTCCCACCATCAGTAGACTCTTTTTCGTAGAAACTAGCTTGCTGAAATGGGTGATTTCTTCTTTTACATTTTACTCACTTGAAACAATAAAAGGTAATTATGTCCTTAATTTCAAATTATATTGTATTTTTTAAGACTTTATGTAGGATGTTCCGTTTAACTATCTTTGTAAAAGGTTGAATTATATCGCTTTCCAGAGGAATCAAACTTTAATTAAAACCGAATTTCAGATCAGGCCATCTGGCGGGCTTACGAAACGCCGACACGAATAATATTCCGGCAGAGGCCCACTAACCAAGTAACGACGAAGTAGCGCATTTGCGTTAGCTCGCAGGCGGTAAGTTTCAGTCACATCAAGTAATGATTTTTTTTTTTTTTAGATTTTTAACATCCTCCTAGAGGGTATATCATCTAACTTTCTATTTCTTTAATATCTGCATGTTTTAATTCCTATTGCCCTGTAAATACTCTCCCCTGTTAACTCTTCCCCATAACTTGTAACAAATTCTTTCATTTTCAAAAGTCTCTTTGAATTATTTTTTCGATTTATTCAAACTTAACCCGTAAATACTAAAAAAACCCTCGCCATTAAAATCGCGCTATCTGAAGAATAACTTTTTTGGGAGATTTTGGTTAGATTCCCACATTTATATATATTATGCAGCCTTTTTTTTTGTTCGCCAGAATTTCGAGTTTTATTGGTGTGTATCTACGTGAACAATTTATTTTTCTTAATTATAATTTTTTGTTTTGAAGTTAGGAACGGCATTTTCCATTTTTGTCCATTGGGAGGGGGGGGGCAAAACTGCTAGAGCCGGCCCTGTACCGAGTTAAATAATTTTAGAGAAACCTCGAAAAATTCTGAAAAAGGCTAAGTTGGATCTCCGGGTGTGGACAAATAATTTTCTTCCAGAGATAGTTCTTTCCTATCAGATAATTCAGAGATTGCAGAAGAAAAAAAGGTATCAGTTTTGAGTCTCACATGGAATAGAGAAGGCTCCTTGCCATGCGAACAAATCGAAAAAGAAAAAGGACCTTTGACCCAAACGAAAGAAAAAATATTGTCCAACTTACAGAAAATCTTTGACCCGATAGGGTCTACGTGTCCAATAACCCTGTCTCCCAAACAATTGCTCGAAGAATGTTAGAAGCATAAGATCTCCTTTGATTAGGAATTACCTTATGGCATTGTTTATCGATTTGAAAAATGGTTAAAACATATGGGTATTGCAATCTGTTAAGTATTGCAATCTCTTAAGTCATCTGGATATGTTTACAATCAGATTTAGACCTGAAGCAAAACTTTCCCTTTTTGTTTTGTCTATGTGGGTGCCAGAGCGCTCGCTTCTAATGTATTGCTTAGATCAGTGTAATCACTATTTTTTATTGTCAGAACAAAGCTAGATTTTGAAGGGAGATGTTGTTGCAGTGTCTTTCTCTATTTGAATAGCTAATATTTATATTTTTCAGACCCTACAGGTAGTATCACACTTCGCGTGTTTTGTGATGATAGTATAAGTTGATCTGCGCCGCGGGCATTTACGTGAGGAGTAAAATGTCTAATGAAACCCCTTGCCAATTAATACCAGCACGAAGTAAGGTAGGCCCGCAAAATGCATGACAATTCCAAGTTTAGAACTCTTGGCGTGTAACACAGGTGCCAGATTAACTCATTCCACACTAACAAGATTTTGGCATGGAATACAAAAACATTAATGGTCTGGCGTGGGGAATGCATTATTCCGGAGAAAGATAACTGTAACACTTTTCAGAAACCATATACATGAAATCAAATTACTGAGAAATCCTGAAAATTAGAACTTTCTGCCAGGTATTATGAATTCAGCGGACTCAACGTCATGTGGGTGTTTTGCAAAGGAACTTGCTAAATCCCAGTTGTAGGAGAGCCCCAATGGTTAAAAAATGCTATTGAAGAGTTACTTAAGTCAGAAATATTTTCAGATCTAGAAGTTGTAAGCGCAACGAGTACTGACTGTACATTGGAGGATCCTTTAAATCAAAGGTTCTTTAACTGTGGTCCGCAGACCCCTGGGGGTACGCGGAGTCTCTCATAACGTTAAGATTTTTCTCTTTTACAAACTCTGAAAGGCCTCGTGGAAAAATTGAAAAATATACCAGCATAGAATAGATTAATAAATTGCCCTTAATGAAAAAACTCTTCTAGAACATTTGTTTCGATCAAGACTTCAGAGAGGGTTATTCAAAACCTTAGGGGTCCACGTTGTCAGTCTCATACTTAAAGGGGGGGGGGGTCAGCGGCGATCGAAAGTTTGAGAACCGCTGCTTTGAATCGTTTTGCTCGTTTGAAAAAATCTTCTCAGTGATAGTTTGGATTTACTGATTTTTCGAAAATTGTAAACTGAATAAGTAATGTCGAGTTAAAGGACATCAAGGGATACTAGAAAGAAATCATAATAAGCTCACTACAATGAAAATCATCTAAAAGCATTTATTTCGGAAAATAAATGTTTAGTCAATCTACAAGTGATCAGAGGCGGATTAAGGTAGTTGGAGGCCCCTGGCGGTAAAAGGTTTGAGGCCCATGGGCTCAAGAGTCGAAAAACTAAAATAGTGAAAAGAGCCGCTTACTTTAAATTCTCAATAAAATGTATTGCTAATAATAAAACTCAACGGTTAAAGAAAAATCATAACTGTATATAAAAACAAGATATCAATTATTGGCATGGCCAAGTAATTTTAGCGCGTTTTTCACATGTTGTATTTTACAATAAGGCAACTAATGAACTTTTTACTAACAGAAAGTAGTACTGTACTTAAAAAAAAATTAAAAATTATTAAATATGATTCGGCTCATCTGGGGCACAAATGCAACCAAATGCCAAAAACCCGAGGTCAATTGGTTTCTTATAGGCTGAGAAAAAGGTACGACAATATATGGAACGAAGACAAAATTTGCGTCCTAATAGCGCTTTTGTTCCACTTCGTGTAAAACGCGCTATAAATAAAACCTTACTAAAGAGCTTACAGTTTCGCTATACAAATTGATTTCTCTTTCGCAAATTCATCAATTATTTTTGCCATATCTATTTTATCCAAAACATTTTGTTCTGTATATAATATGGTCATGTTGTTCAATTTGTCTTTTCTCCCATAGTATTTAAATTATTTTAATACATTTTAAAACTGAAAAAGATCTTTCGCCTGATGCATTCGATAATGGTATAGTTAAAAATATTGTCCAAAGTATTTTTACATTAAGATTTTTCTTGCAATTCGATAAATTTCTAGGGGTGGTTTTCATTATATCTTTTTTTTTCTTGATCCACAATTCATATAGTCAAAATTAAATGATTCAATATCGTCTTTGTAGATTTCCTTTAATTTTTGTGTAGCTTTCTTTTTAATACACTGGGCTTTCACCAACAGTTATGGACAGGAGTGTGCAATTTTCTTTGATTGATGGAGCACTCTCGAGGTTAATTCACACACCCTGACTGCAAACTAGTATGCCAGTCTGGCGATACAAACTGTTGCACTGTGATTTATAAACATCATTCAAGGGGTGTTTTCCAACAGGATATCGTGCTCCCTCATCCCTGTTGTAATCCAACAGGTTCTATAGAAAAACGACGTATTGAGTTGGCCTACTAGATCACCAGATCTTTTTCCAATCGAGCAAGAATGGGACATCATTGAACGCAATGTCAGCTTCATCCACAACCAGAATTAAACAACCAAAAATGACCAACCAAGAACAACAAGCATGCAATTCCATCCCACATACTGATATCCGGTACCAGTACGACACGAGGCATGCACGTTTGCATGCTTGCATTTAAAATTGTGGCGGTTATACCAGTTTTTAATGTATCATTATTTCACATTTGAAATGGCTCTACTCTCGCTTGCATGAACCTGTGATCTTGAAACTTTAAAGTAATTTTGTAAAGTAAATTTGTATAGGTAGCCTATTGCCGATTTGTATTGCCGAAGTTTTATTAGTCAACAATATTTTTTACTTGGTGTTCGGATTTTTTTTCGATCATTGTAAAATGTACCCGAGAGTAGTCAAGCATGCCTGTAAACT
Organism: Trichonephila clavata; assembly: GCA_019973975.1. Taxonomy (NCBI): domain Eukaryota; kingdom Metazoa; phylum Arthropoda; class Arachnida; order Araneae; family Nephilidae; genus Trichonephila; species Trichonephila clavata. Next base: position 7,835 of record BMAO01034134.1, read on the forward strand.
GAAAACGAACTTGTTTGATTTAAATAGCATTCATTTGCTTGAAATAAAATTTGGGCAAACAAAAAATGCATGTGAAAAGTTTGTACAAATTGCAACAATACGAAGAAAAAGATGGCTAGGGCTGCTACATGACTCAAAAACGAGGAAATATCGGGGTTGCAATATCGGTTAAAGATCTTTTTTTTTTTTGCACGTTGAATTTATAAGTGGAATCCATCAAGCTTGGGGCCCCTGGTGGCCGCCACCCGCTTAATCCGCCTCTGCAAGTGATAGTGGATAATTCCAAAATCAAAACGAGGAATGAATGTACAACAAGGCCGCTTTTCTCTCTCTCCAGGTACATTAGGCACGTGCTTAGGGCACAGAAAAATTGAGGGTGAAAAAGAGAAAAAAATTAAGATTACAGCGAACAAACCACTGCCAAGCGAATCATACATGCGTTGCATTTGTGTGTGTATGTACTCGGAACTTTATATATATTATTTTGCTATGCACTAAAAATGATATTACAATGTAAAATGATTGCAGCGATGTCATTAGCAATTTTGCAGTAATCAAAGCTTAAAGAAAAGTTTTATTGCACAAGTATAATGACTCAACAAAGAATAAGGATGTCTAAAACTGATAGTATAGCGATAAGGGATGGTAATAAACGGGTTGATAGTAGTTCATATAATAACACATGGGCTGAAAAGTCCCGGGCCTAACAAAGAAAACACAGTTTTTTTGGTTCAAAATTAGCTTTATTCATCAACGTAATCTCCATCAAGAGCAACGCAATCATTCCAGCGCCGCTCTAACATTTCAATACCACTTTTGTAGAACGATTTATCTTTTGCCTCAAAATAAGCCTGAGTTTCAGCGATAGCCTCTTCATTCGTGCGAAATCTTACCGGCGAGCATTTTTTTTCAGGTCTGCGAACAGCCAGTAGTCGCATTCCTTCGCTTGAACGGTATTTTTTCCCATCAAGAAGCAGTGTAAAATTAAAAAACGAAATTGTTTTTGATCCATTGTTCTGAAAATAACAAAAGTAGCGTCACTCTTAGCACAATAACTCACAAACTAATGAATAGAATATCATGATACTTTAACAGCTGTCTTTTGAAGGTTAGTATTAACTGAAAAAAAGGTGACCAATAAAACTAGCGCCATCTATGTGTTAGGCCCTGGACTTTTCAGCCCATGTGTTAATGTATACTCTATACTATAATTCTAAACGATTTCGTAAATTTACTGTACTAATTCACTAAAAGGGTGCGTGGTCCGTGATGCGGTAAGATACGAAATAAACAACAATAGCTAAACCATGTTACTATCCTTCTTTATGCTGCTGGTTGCCAGTCCGGTACAGGGTGGGTTCATTGTTGGTGGATAATGAAAAGACTCTCCAAATAACAAAAACAAAGGGGGGGGGGAGAGTCAAGGGAAAATCTCTCGAAACAAAACTGGCAAGGTAAAAACAAAAGGAGGAGGCGGTTTGGAAATAGTGGAGGGGGGGGGGTAAAAATTTGAAGTGCCTAGACACCAGGCAGGTTGAAAACGGCCCTGATGTACGAGTACTTCGCTCAAAACATAACATGGGGAAAAATTTACATGAGAGAATTGTTTAAGTTTTTATTATTTATGGAATACGAGAATTATCAGCGACTTAAATTTACAACCTACACACAATGTGGCTAGAGCTAGAAGGCTCATTACATAAGAAAAACTATAAATACAAATGAGAGATACAGGCGCCATCTATTGGCATAACAACAAGACCTTGTTAACATTCATTATAAAGTCATTATCTTTAACACTTTCCCTTGTTAACTGGATTTTGTCAGAACAGTCCCATTTGATTACACAATGTCAAGTCTTGACTTCATTAAGGGTTTTGTCAAAATGTCAGAGACCTGTTTCTCAGTTGACACTTGTTTAACATTTAATTTTCCCTCTAAGACTTTCTCACGCACAAAGAAATGTTTTATTTCTATGTGCTTTGTCCTTCGATGATATTAAGGCTTGTGTGACAACTTTACTGCTGCCCTGTTGTCTACTTGAAGTGTGGGAATTTCCCTCAAGTTCACTATGCCCTGAATCAGTCTGCGGAGCCAAATTACTTCTTTGGCTGCCTCTGATGCTGCTATAACCTCAGCTTCAGTAGTTGAAGTGGCAACAATTGCTTGCTTTTGCCTGCGCCATGAGATAGCTCCTCCAGCATATATCATAACATATCCATGATCGACTTGTTTTGGTTTATGCAGAAGTGAGCGGTTCCTCAGCTGTTTATCTGATGTAGGTTCAGCATCTTCTTCACTATCACTCTCAGAATCACTTAAGTCTTCTTAGCTTTGTGTACTTTCTACAGGATTGTCTTCAATTTTTATTAGATGCTCTTCATACTTTCCCTGATTTGTATCTTCTATTATCCCATCTCCTAATTTCAATTCTGTATGGTCATCACACTTGCCTGCTTTTTCTTGAAATATTATATCTCTAGATAAAATTACTCTGTGTTCTTTCTTTAGCCAAATTCTGTATCGTTCATCTCCATCATATCCCACAAGGTACTCTTGGATGGCCTTCTTGTCCATTTTCCTTCGCTTCTGAGCTGGAACATGAGCATAGCATGGAGATCCTATTATGCGCAAGTGTTTTAACCGGGGTTTCTTTTTGAGCCAAAGCTGATATGGACTTACATTTTCTATTGATGACTTTCCTGTTCTGTTTAGTATATATATGGCAGAGCTAACTAACTCAGCCCAGATGACTGCAGGGAAACTGACATCAGGATTTTGAGTATTTGAATGTTCTGGCCATTTCAATAGTGGTTCGCATTTCTCGTTCACTGGCTCCATTTTGTTCTGGGGTGTAAGGAGCTGTCAGCCTTTGAGTGATTCCATTTGAATCTAAAATTTCCCGTACAGCTTTGTTTTCAAATTCTCCACCATTATCACAGAAGAGTTCTTTCACAGAATATCCCAATGTCCTTGTATGTGCAAGCATGTGTTCTAACACCTTCTTTACTTCTGACTTCTCTTTTACTAGGTAACCATAGCGAAACTTTGTAAAGCTGTCTTTGAATACAACCAGATACTTTTTCTTCTGAAATGACTCATCAAATGGTCCACAAACATCTGCTGAAATCAGTTCACCAGGCTCAGATGCTTTCTTTCTGGTGCCAAATGATGACCTGTGTGCTTTGCCATAAATACAGGGCTCACATAATTCTTTATCTAGCTTGATGTGTATGCCTAGTTCCCTTTCAAGCATGTTTCGGATGTGACGTTTATCTTGGTGGCCCCATCTTTCCTGATACAACTGTAGCGAGGAGCTATCTGCTACAACTGTATGAACTTCTGTCATTCCTTTGGGCAATATTGGTTCAAAATGTGCTTTGAATAAAGAAACCATTCACACTGCGAGAACCATACAGCACCACATCACCGTTGACTTTTAACCAGCACTCTGTAGGAGTCGACACAAATTCACTTTTTTGATTTCTGTCTTGAGCGGCAAGTACAGAGAATAAATTTCTATTAATCTTTGGAACATACCAAACATCTTTCAGAAAAACTTCTTGGCATTTTCCATTAATAGTGGATTTTACTTTTATCGTGCCTTTCCCAAGAGCAACTAATATTTCATTTCTAGCAGCTTTAATGCCACAAGGACTTAAATTTTATGAAGTCAACAAAATATGTGTAGCAGTTTGTGACATGCCTAGTAGCTCCATTGTCAATCCAATATGTTGTACGACTAGTCTCCGATGTACAGACCTCCTCAGATATAGACATTAATGCTATATATATATATGTTAGCTGACACCGTATTTAATTGTGTATCACTAAATTTATTCTTTGGTGGTCTTCCATCTGAAATCCATTTCCTGCAGTCTTTTACCCAATGCCTTTTTTCGCTTACAGTAATTGCAGCTATCTTCTTTTCTTGACTTGAAGTTATATTTGCTCTCTTGACTGGGTCTTTCTGATTTTGTAGCTATTAGGGCTTCCTGGGCTTTTTTGCTGTCTTTCACTTTGGTAAAATTTCTTTCAAACATATCCAGCTGCGCTGTTAATTCTTCAACTGACTTCTTGTCATCTCCAGCTAACAACATCCAACTGGATTTAAAGGTTTCAAACTGATAAGGCAAAATATGTAATATTTTACATACTAACATCAAATCTGGCAACTTGATGTCCTCTCTAGCCTCAAGTCCATTATTCAGTTCATTCCAAAGACTTCTTAGCTTTGCAATATGTGTTGAGACATCCTCTCCTGGAACCCAGCTGAATGCAAAAAAACTCTGTACAAATTTTAAACAACTGATCTTTTGAAGTTGCTTCAAACTGCTGCTTTAATGATTCCCACGCATCAAAGGCAGTTTCCTTGTCCATAATCTTCTGATACACAGCATCAGTGACAGTACTTGCGATCATTGATTTTGCATAACTATTTGCTTTTCTGTACAAATGGCAGCGTTCTTTATACTGTTTTCTCACAGATTCTTGAGCATCCGTATCTATGGATTCTGGCCTTTTCAGCTTGCCATCTATAATTTCGATCGCTCTTTCGTGGTAATCGAGTAGGTCTCGTATCTTCCGTTTCCACATCAGCCAATCTGTTTCTCCGGTCAAAAGCTTAATATGACGACGGAAATCCATACTTATTTCCTTTCTAGAAATTTTGATTTGCAAGTTTCTTAAATAATTTGTATTTATATTTCTAGGCTAAACAACAACAACGGTCATCTTCTGTTTCTTCCTCGATCTCTTCAAAATGGCGGCGCGAAATTGGCTTCCCGCCAAATTGCCGATCGGCGAAACTTTGCCGCGACTTGCTGCTTACAAGAAATAAAGTTCTTTCAGCCTTTTCTATCGTAAAAGACTCATAATCTTTGATACTTCAAGCACAGTTAAAGCTTGTGCTGGTACCCACAACCTGTTTAAGTTTTTATTATTTACGGAATACGAGAATTATCACCGACTTAAATTTACAACCTGCACACAAGGTGGCTAGAGCTAGAAGGCTCATTACATAAGAAAAACTATAAATACAAATGAGAGATACAGGCGCCATCTATTGGCATAACAACAAAACCATGTTAACATTCATTATAAAGTCATTATCCTTAACAAGAATAAACCATGTGCATGTACAATTTCTGATGTCTACTTACGCGAGAAATACTGGATTCTAACGACCAGATAGAGCATAGGTTCCCAAACTTTTTTGTCTCATATACCCTTTACCATATTTTTCGGTTTTGTGTAGACCCCTACTTACCTAATATTAATTTTTTGCATATTTATCAACTTAAATGTTTTTTGATAGCTGCTATAGCACTACTTACTTTAAAAGTTTTGTTTCTAACTGGAGTTAATTTTAGTGTGTTTAAAACTTAAACATATGTAAATTAGTTAATTAAATTTTAATTTAATATATAAAATAATTGTTACATAAAATAACAGCAACAAACAAATGTTTTAATGGGTGGGATGAATCGGGTGCTTCACAATAACACATTTAACATTTGCCACAATCTTTTCAGGTTTAACCCTCAATCTCCTCGGTTAGTAGGATCCAATTTTTTTTTCTTTCTGTTTTTATTTTGGAGATTGGCAAAATGCTGAAACACCTCTCTAAGAAAAGCAATTAAAAACTTAAGATGTTCTGTAATTCGAAAAAAATAACAGGTATATCTTTTTAAAGCCAAAATTGCTGACATTCGTTTCTAAACTTTACTTTAAGAACTTCGTTAGGGTTATTAAAATAAGTTCCTTTTGTAATTAGACATTTTTTTCTTTTTGCTTTTTTTTAATGTGTGACAATATGAATTCATTACTTACTGTGATATTACCATGGTCAAAGCATTCTCAAACCTTGTTTCAAAACCCGAGTAAAAGGCATTTAACATAGGTTAAAACGTCATTTTTCTGGCAGATTGTGACAAATTGAGAAACTGTTAAATTCACCACGTCCAGTTTTATACTCCTTTAGCTTGATTCTGGCAAGAAACACTGAAATGGACCTTTTTAATAAAAAGTATGCTGTCAACTTGTAATTGCAAATTAACCCCAGTAAATTTAGTAAATAAAGCTGTTAAATAGATAAATATGGTTTACACTTTATTAGATTTTCTATAAAAATTAGTTACAATCTGGTTTAGGCTATCGTAGACCCCTATTTACACCTCATGGACCCTCCAAATTATTTTTTCAACCCCTTGCAGGTCGTCATAGACCCCTGGGGTCCATATAGACCACTTTGGGAATCACTGAGGTAGAGTAAGTGACACAGAGATGTTCAAAATGCGTAAAATACAAACTTTGTTTCGAAGCAGCATTTTTATATTTTGTTAAGTTCGACAAAATATGCAAAAAAATACTCTTAATTTTGAACACCAGGGTATTTTGAATGACCAGTAGAGTATAAGAACTTATATTTAAGAATTTTCTTTTTAAAAACAATTATTTTTAAACAAACTCATTTATTTTCGAAAAGAGATGCAACTGTTTTAAGATTCTATGCCATAAAAAAATATTAAGAAAATAAATTTAAATATTCTCCAAGGATACATTTTTTTCGATCAATAATTATAGTTTTGTATACTACTATCATAGCACTTGAGAAAGTTGCTGAACAATTGATTAGACATGAGGTTAATTTCTGAACAAAATTTTTGATATCAGCATTTTTCAAAGAATATAATTTATGTGTAACGTTTCGAGAAGCTTATAAAATGGTAATTCTGAATATTTCACCGCAAAAATCAGGACAATAATATTCCAAGAATGTTTTCAATCAGTTAACAAATCTATAAACTGTAGTATTTTATTGATAAAAATATTACATAATGTTTGATATAATAAATGCAAAGTCCACAAATTGTAAAATCCTTAGAAAAATAGTAAATTTATATATAAAAAATATAGAATAATAAATCTTACAAAATATACAAATGGCATATTTCAGCATTTATAATTTTCTGAGGAAATTCATCTTTAAAATAAAACAATAAAAACTCTTTCACCATATCACTCAACATATTAGCACATCCTCGATTAATATTTTAAAAAAATCACTAGAGATTCCAAGTATATTTGACACACACAACATCCTTTCAAATGAAATGTTAAAAACTTTACTTACTTTATTATATTTTTTATTTGCAAAAATAAATTTTGAAACACTGCAAAATTAAAGTTTAGAAATAGAATTGGTTTAAAAACAAATAGTAGCTCTTAATAAATTTTGAAAACTTCAAATTTGAATAAACAGTGGAAAGCTGTTTTAAATGTCGGGACTGTTATAAATTTCATATACAAAACAAAACTCTAAAATCAAAATTTAAAATACAAGATTAACACACACAAATATTACATATATAATACTTTAAAATATATTAAAGAAAGCAGTGTGTAGAATATATTCAATTCTTACCTAAAACTAACTATAATTTAAACACATTGGCGTAATATGAATTAAAACTACAGAAATCTCACTTAAATGCACAATTTACATAAAGCAAAACATTCATATTAAGATAATTACAGATAATTACAAGAAATTACTTCTGAAAATATTTGATACATTTAAAAATATTTTAGTATAAAAAAACTCAAATTTTCCTCCCTAGTTTTGATACGACTCTACTTTTTCTGTAATGTCTTCTTTCTTAGGCACCAATACAATCTTACCAATATTTTTCCTCTCTACCATACATTTTGTAGCCTCTGTTATCTAAAGACGAGGGGGAAAAAAATTTAAAAACCATTTCAGTAATTTGTCATCAGCAAAAATTAATTTTGTATTAGTTTATATTATGCATTGTTTTTTGTTTTATAATAAAAATCCCTGATGTGTCAAGTATATTTCAAACTCTCAAGGCTTTATAAATAAATTGTTTAATGAAAGGCTCATGAACTAAAAATGATAAAGAACTAAAAAAATGCATTCGTGCCTATAAAAACTTGACGATATCTTACCGTTGTCAGTATGGAGAAAAGTACATTTTATCGCAAAATTTCTGAATTTCGACAGTCTTCAAACTAATTCTTGATATACGAGTATTTTGTTTTTTGTATTGATTCAGAGTACTCCCCAGGATCCCCCGACCCCCTAAACTATACATTTAAAAAAATTTCAATATCATATAGACAACGTTAAAAACTAAAAATACATATTCCTGGCGTTTTTCCCCCGGGTATTTTTAAGTGCTAATATTTAGTAACTGCCAAGTTCATTACAACTTCCACAATTGTAAGAGATGCGATTCTGTTTTTTTATATGTAATAATCTTCCATTTCGAGGAAACCATGAAATAACAGAAATAATGAAAACGTTTTTCAAATTTAATCGCATTATGAAATAAATACAATGCTAATGCATCATAAAAACAGAATAAAAATTCGAACAATAAAATTGTGAAGAATTTAGCAGATAGATTATAAGAACAAGTTATATCTGTGAGTTAGGAAAAAAGAAGTCTTTAACAAAATTAAAGATTATATATAAAAGCAGCCAAGTATTATAGTATCCAAAGGATTGTACTCCCGATATTCTCCATAAAGAACAAACTACAATAGTTATTAGATATGTAAAATTTGAAAAGAAAAAGTTAAATATATACAAATGAATCATTTATAGCAGTGATCCCCAACCTTTTTACTGCCGTGGACCATCAATATTGGATAATTTTACCACAGCCTATTGAGGGGGGAGGGGGTGGGACGTTGATTGTTTTGATTTAATAATTTCAATTCTATTTAAACAAGCCTTTAGTATTAAATATAATCACAAAAAATGAGCATAAAAGAGATTTTCATGAAAAGTCGCGCACACTTATGCACACATTTCTCTCAGGTAAATAAAATGAAGATAATTTAATGTTCCTTGTGCAGCCTGGTACTATTTGATCTACGGACAAGGGGTTGGGGACCACTGATTTATAGGGTTTATTGTAACGATTGATGTCAGACTGGAGAAGCACCAACAAGAATTCTATTAAAAAGATTAAGAGAGTTTGATTTAGACATTATGAATTGTAGAAGACAGACATACGATAACGGTAGCAACATAAAAGGGAAAAATAAATGTATACAATCTATAATCGCTTTAACCCTTCATGCAATTTATAAGCCTTGCCTTTCACTCTGAATTTAGTAATTTGTGCGATTCCACACTTCCAGCACTATACATCAAAATTTCTTTTGGGAGAGAGTTATATTTACGTCGCTCTATAAGGCAAGGGATATTGACGATGGCCCTCGTAATTTTGAACCTCGGTCAAATGACAGGAGAGGGGGCCACCAAACTATTACACCATACCAAAGGGCCTCAACAGATTCAAACTTGTATGTACTTGCGCAAGCTTAAATGCACTTAAGGTGTCAAATATTACGAGTCTTATGATAGAAACAATAGAAATGTTGTTTCTTGGAAGTAATGCAATTGTGGCAATGATTCGCCAATTAGCAATTTGGTAGGAAGGAAGCGTGAATGCCAGGACCTCTTTTCCGTTTAGAGACACTAGATATGTGCCTTGGAAGCACAAAAAACGAGAGAAAAAAATTTAATTACAGTGAACGTACAATGCCTAGCCAGTCACGATAAAAGCATTTCTGCCCTTAAGAGAGTAAAGATTGAAAATGAGATTTACTATGGAAAATGAAAAACTCAGCAGTTTGATAAGGTTATACACTCATTCTGATATTACCACAGAAACCGATTGCAACAATGATTGCATTGATCGAAGCTCAAAGAAAATCTTAATTGTACTGGTATAATGACAGTGACTCAACAAAGAATGATAATGTCTAAAAGTAAAAGATAGTAAAGCGATAAGTGATGAAAAAGGTAATTAACAAGAAAACAATTCATACAATAATTTATATTCTACACTGTGATTGCAAACAATTTCATTAATTTACTGTGCTAATTTACAAAAGGGTGGGTGGTTCATGATGTAGTAAGGCAAGAAATGAACGGGTGGCCAAACCATGCCACTATCCTTTCCTTACGGTTGCGAATTCAGGACAAGGAGGGACAACAGGTGATGGAGAAAGGAAAAGAGTAAGAGTCAAGGGAAAAAATCCCTCTCGAACCCAAACCGACAAGGTAAGAACTAAAGGAGGGAGTGCTTTGGAAATAGTGTGGGAGGCGTAACAATTTGAAGCGCTTAGGGCGCCGGGGAGGTTAAAAACGGCCCTGATGAATGCGCTATCTTTTTGAGAAGACAGAGGAAGAAACAAAGGGAGATCATTGTTACTTTGTTACTTTTAGGCTAAGCATTGTGGATTATTTGTTTGAGTAGTCTCATAATACAAGTTTCTAAGAAGAAATAAAGTATGGATTTGTCAATGCCAGAGAAGCAGATTGTCCAATGTGAAGAAAAAAAAAAACGACTTATTAAATTATCACGAGGACGTAATCAAGGTCTTAGATGGCAAGTTGATGCAGAAGAATAGACAAGAAAGCAGCATAGAGTACTGCGATTAGTACCAAAAAGAAAATAGCTATGCAATATGAGCAACTGCAAGCACCATCACTGATGTAGTATACTAGAAAATTCGAGACAAAAGAAACTGTCCATGAAGCTTCAAAATATTTGAATAAGATTAAAGATTAGTTATTTAAAACATACAGTTTTTTTAACACTGTTTTGGGTTCAAGGATACGACATTTCTGTTAAAGATAATGACTTTATAATGAATGTTAACATGGTTTTGTTGTTATGCCAATAGATGGCACCTGCATCTCTCATTTGTATTTTATAGTTTTTCTTATGTAATTTTTTCTAGCTCTAGCCACCTTGTGTCAGCTCACACCAGGCAGGTTATAATTTAAGTCTGTGATAATTCTAAGATTCGTAAATAATAAAACTTAAACAATTACAAAGCTGTAGCAAAGATAAGTCTTCATGAGTAACACAATAACAGACTTGAGACAAGAGAGGAAAGTAAATATCCTGATGTCGACTAGTCGAGACATTTCAACCTTGATCGTCAAAGATATAATTCAGATGGAGATAAGGAAGTTTTAAAGATAGTGCACATTATGCTTCAATTTTAAAAGTGAAAATTTCAGTGAAATCTGTTCTGAAGATTAGTAAGAAGAAGTCCGGAAGGCCAATCAAACAGCAAAACCTGACCCAAAATAAATAATTAAAAACCAAGAAAATGTGACACCCAAGTTACCATAAATGTAAAAGTTATCAGGATAGTAGCAGATAGTAGATTTCAGATCGAGAAATAAATTGGGTGATGTACAGTGAAACAAGGATAGCAATGTCCGTTTGAGGAAGTATGTACTGCAGAGACTAGTTCAATGTCTTATTGAATTCACAATAGGATCTATTTTCGTGTCATAAATTGTTCAATGTACTTATCGACCTTATAACATTTAATCATCCTTGGGCATGACTGCTGCAAATGAAATGTCAATTGCCCTTGGGAAAGGCATTGTAAAAGTTCAACTATTGATAAAAAGTGCCAAGAGTTCAAAATATTTGGTGTTTGGAAAAAAATTTCTATGTTCAGCTCAAGACAGAAATCGAAGGAATGAAGGGTTCAACTCCATAGTAATATTAAAAGTGGAACAATGATGCAAGTACTTGACTAAATTTTGCCCAAGATGCTAAGCAAAAGTATATAGCGTAAAGGACAACTTACATGCTATAGTACACAAGATAGATCATAAGATAAATGTCCATCAAAATATGTTGAGAACTAGACATTAGCATAAAACTAGACACAGCAATATTGCAGTAATTATAATAGTTATCCACTGCTACATATCAATTAATACTTGGCATATGAAAAAGCCTCAGAGCTTGTGAACCGACTTCAGCCGATTTTTGAGACTTTTGATGATCGGCGGGCTTTCGAGTGAAACCCACGACCTATGGATTTGAAGCTGGCATACGACCACTAGACAAAAGTGAAACTCTTGCAGGAGCCGTTACCAATATCACTATACTTCGTACATCCAACAGCGAGGCAGTGGATAGGTGAACAAAGGAGATAGTTATGGCGAGCGTGCGAGTGTTGCTGTTAGTGTTGAGTCAAGTGGGTTTTGACTGGTAATTGCTCTTGCTGGTGATGGGGACAGACAGTTGTGCAAGGTTGCATTTGATTAGTCTAGTCCAAAGGTACCAACGTGGAGGAGAGCACTGCACCTATGGATTCATAGAACATGATCACAAGTACCAAGCTAATCACACCTTTAATCGGTGGTCTTCCGAAGGCTGTTAGCTATATATAAATACTCTTTCAGCTCTTCAAAGAAAAAATATATCAAATGTAATGGTAGTCTTTCCAAACTTTACTATGCTTACGTTATAAGAGAAAAAAGTCAGAAGTTAAAATGAGTTAGAGTACATGCTAAATTAAGATATTCAGTAAAATCTGTACAGAAATAACCTGATGTAGTTTTGTAAGGCACCGTGGGAGTGTCAGGATCGATCATGGCTGGCGTGTCATGTCGAATCCAAGTACACGCAAAGATCTGCCTGTGGGGGCGATGACGTTAAATCATCCGAGAGCTCAACGTCCTCCACGTGTGTGGTGGAGCTAGTTGGAGAGGTGCCACTCAGGTGTCTCCGCATCACTTGACCTGGTTCAACGATTGCGACGTGCCTAAAGCCCTGTTGCTAATCATGCGGCGTTATCTCTCACCACTCTCACCTCGTAGTTTGTATTTAAAAATTGCCAAAGGTCTAAACTGCACTTTAGAACATAATGGAGGCAGTAAACTGGAAATTCAAACTATATTTCAAATATGCAGACCTCTAAATAAGTAAATCAAGAGCTGTTTTATGACCAGCAATTATGCGCCTCAATCACCTAATAAAACATAATAGCAAAATCAGCAGTAAAAAATGCAAGTCCCTATGTGAGGTTTGACTCTGAAAGAAACAAAGATTGAAACATTTTTACATAATAGGATCCATTGGCATAATGGAGAAAAGTAGGGCCCCAAGCCGGATCTTACAAAGGATTGCAAAACCGTAACATCTGGCTTTGACCACCCCCTCCCTGCCCCGCAATGAAGGGGTGTAAGTTACACCATTGATAGGATCCACATGTTATCCCCATATACTGTTTAGGAAGAAAATAGACAAGAAGGCCATCAAAAACTATTACACGGAGATATGTGCTACAGAGTTTTGATAAAGAAATAGCAGTGAAAATTTTATCAAACGTTTATCTTTAAAAAGGCAAGAAAAAGTGTCATGATTCTATTTAATATTACAAGATAAGGAGATTTTAATCATGGAGAGTATGAAGAACACCACAAAAGAAATTTAAAAAGATTCTGAAGGAAAAAAATCAGAGTCAAGAAAACATGGCAACAGTTATACATTTACATGGAACATTAGAGAAATCTCTATTATCCACTCAATCATAATAAGTTGAAAAAAAGAACAATTTGTTGGTTGTATAAAACATAAGGCTTGAGTCCACAATGAGTGCAGCACAACATCAGGCCCTTCGGTGGAGTGAGGTGAAACCACTCTTCAGTTGGTTTTTCGTCTAGTTAGGAGAAGTGAAAATGACGCGCACATTCATAACCGAGCTAGGCACGCTTTCAACTGGCTGCGTCTTGATGGAGTGAGGGGAGTACAGGGAAGATCTTTAACATCAACAGAAGTAGAATATTACTTTTAGTCGTTACTTGTTACCCTTAACTGTGTCCGGTTATTGAGGAAATTTTAATAACCATAAGAAAGTAAAAGGTGTTTTAAAGAGATGAGGTTAAATAAAAAAGGTGAAGTTAAAAATAGGATCAAGTTGCCACAGCATTGCAAACACGCTTGTTGGAAGGGGAAGTGTGTAATTACAAGTGAATAAATAACCATAAACATTAAAAACATGATCAATCATGTACCTGTGACTTTGCTGTATGTGAACTGAACTATTGCAACTGTATATCGATTCGCTTGGTGTATATGGTGATGCGTTGTCACTCTTACTTAATAAAATATTATAACAAGAACAGTTTGATCGCTATGAGATAATGTTCTGAAGAACATTCTGAAAATAACAAACGTAACACAATATAAGAATTTTCTAATTTGTACAAGACATTCTCATCCTTTTCAGAGCTGGGAAGTGTTGATGCGAGTAGTTAAGGACTTCTCTAGGTTTCTTAGAAGAGTTAGGGATAGGAGTAATCCCAAGACTGACAGTAAGGAAGGATGTTGCTGAATCTACAGGCAGACAACCAAGAAACTGCTTAGTTTTACAAGAACCAAAACTGCTTTGAAGATCATATCATAGAAGTCATACTTAAATGACAATGATAATCCTGAAACGTATCAGGTATGGTCAGCCTATGGCCCAAAACAATGCTATTGAAACAAGTGTCTTGGTCAGTTTCTAACAGATCTCTTGCTTTAAAACAAGCAAGCCTGATCCATGTCATTAAATTTGCAAAAGGAAAGGCAGAAAGTTACTAAATTGTATGTTGACAAGATTCAACTGCAACTGGATCACAATAGGACTCTGGAACATCCCAAGAAGCATGATATATATATACAGAAAGGGCGATTGTTAGAAGTTTATTTCCAAGGTTTTGAAGTAAAGCTTCATTGAGAGATGAAACCAAAGTAAAAAAGTCAAAATACTTCAGTATTTAAGATTTGATTAATAAAAATCTATAGCAATACAGATGTTGAAGGATTAAGGATTATAAAAGCTGATATATAGTCTTTACTACTGCTTTACAAGTAATTCCTTGCAAAGAAAATTTATGAGGAAATTGAATGTGAAAGAAAACATTTGAAAACTTTGATGAAATTGAGATTAATTATGTATTATCAAATAGGGCTGTTCTGATAAAATCCAGCAAACAAGAAGTGTTAGAGACCATCTTCATGTAGTAATTTTTCATGTTAACGTTACTGAATATATGTTATTTTTAGAGTCTTATCAGATATGGTAATTGAATTGCATCCACGTGAATACAATCGTTGATCAGTAGTTTAGATATTTAGTATAATTCAGAAGCATTTTTTAGAAGAGAGTCTTAGTTTCCACAAAACTGCTGTCAAAATAAAATCTTTTGATGAATATGAATAGAATTTTCCATTGAAAAAAAGTCTAAAGTTATGCTTAATTACTTCATCAAAAAATTAGATCTCTGTCGAAACTTATCAATAATCAATAGAAAGAATAACAGAGGCATTATAACTAGTTTAAAATTAAATTCTCAAAAGAGTAATGTTATATAAATTATGTGTGTACCTACTTATATTTATACATTTTTAGCGCAGATACTAGACCATCTTAATCGAATAAACATTGAATTATTAAAACATAGCAGCTTCCAAGAAAAACTCTTATCCTTTTAAAATAATTTTTGTGGTGGATTTTATGCATCAGCTTATTCATAATTGCTAGTACAAAAAATATTTACCTCATCAAAGGACCATATTGGATCAATTCTAGGCTTAACCTTTTTTTCTTGGTAGAGATGTATGATTTTATCTAGAGTTGTTTTAAATGCATCTGGGTCATTTTCAAATAAGGTATTGATACTTAATCCACATACAGCATGATTATTCAAAATTAAGTTTACCATGTTTATGTTTTTAGTTTGCCATCAAACTTTAAAACTTTTTAATATACTTCTCTTCTCACCATTAATCATGCTACTAATTCCTGAAATAAAGAGGATTTTAAAAATAAATAAAAGCTTGAAAAAGTAATAAAGTTTTATAAAATTATTGCAGCAAAATTTATTACATTTGATAACACTCCTATAATCTAGAAAAATCAAGAAATTTGAAGAATTATTCATTCAAAGTTACATTTGTAGGTTAATTTTTACTCTAAGAATTTCAATAAATCACTTTGAAAGGCAAATTTCTCAAAGGTACACTGCTGGCCACCATAAATGCAACACCCTGAAGGAAGCATGCAAATAACATGAAATTAACAACATGCATTAGCAGAGGTGAGATATGCAAATGATTAGAATTTCAGCACATACATACATCACGCCACCTCAAAGCGCTATTTAAGGCTTGGAGATTGATGATTTCAAGTTCGGCAATTGTGTTTTTCTTGTGGTTTTTCAAAAAACGATCAGTTATGTCTCATAGAAACAGCCATCAGCTTTGATCAAGTATCCGAGTTCGAGTAGAGGAAGGATAGTGGCCTACCAAGATTGTGGACATCTTTCAGGAAATCGAAGCGTTGACGCAAACCAAAACAACTGTACGCGGATGGTGTGACCGTTGGATGGTGGAGGGCAACGCAACGGACGACGTGGGTTGATCACATTCCACCTCACGCACCACTTCACGCCAGGACAGGAAATTTGTGTACAGCAGTGACGGACGCTTCAGTCACATCACCTAACCATGGCACAGCACATTGAGTCTGGTAAAGACATCATTCAGTGTCTGCACGCCATTCGACGCCATTTACAGCAGAGTGGTCTGTCCGCAAGATGTCCATTGTCATCTTACCCTTAACGCAGAACCACAGACGTCTCGCCAATGGTGCTGCATGAAAGAAGGATGTACGCAGAAGGGAATGAATTTGTTCTATGCTGACTAGTCAATGACTGTCTGCAACACCACGATGGTCGGATTCGGCTGGGAGACACCGCGGGAGGAGAGGATGCTGAGAACCAATCACACTGGTCGACATGGAAATGGGACAGATGCTGGATATCACTCTCAAGACTCCTTTGGTACATCGGTTAAGCGAGGCTTCAAATTAAATGCCCATAAAACGCCAACGAGTTATTAAAAACTCATTAGTAGTAAAGCATCTAGCAGAGTATTTTGGCAGGCAGCGTTTGCTGAAGTAAGATAAAAGAAAAACACATATCATTCACAGTGCACACAAGTGGTAAAAAGAACAAATGTCAGTTAAGAAATAAACTCTTTATTTCAGCTAAACGATAAAATAATTAAATCAAATAGTAATTTTAAAAGAAAAGTTACTTACAAAAGAAATTATGGTAGCTCTTAATTGTTAAAGTGTAGCGCATACTATTTATATAAGCCAGTAACTACCTCCTCGCATTCACGGTGATCATTTTGCAGTGGATAAGTTACTCGGCTTCGATCCAGTTAAATTGGTTCTATCCTACAGATAAGCTGCCACTTCATTGGTGACCCCATGAACCTTAGAAAGACGCAACGTCGGAACTGTTGTGGCGCCATCTACTCAGCAAAGTCGCCAAACCCATTTGACGCAGCAAAGCTCGCCGAACCCTCTCGACGCAGCAAAGTCGTTCATATGATCAACAAAGCCGCCACAACTCATGACGCAGCAGCAAAACACGAGATTAAAAACAGTCACATCAAGTCGCCTGCCTCCACCCACTCACTGGTGGGGTGTATGTAGCCTAACATCTATATAAGCTAGTAATCACCTGCACCACGGTGATCATTTTGGTGCAGGATAAGTTATCGGCTTCGATCCAAAGGTATCTTATCCTAGCAGGATAAGCACGCTAATTTCCAAAGAAAGACAAAATAAAATAATTATTTACCCATCTTCTGATACAATTCAAGTTTTACTTTAAGCAGCTCTGATAAAGTATTCCCGTCAAAAGAAGAGTTATTTGAATTTTCTAAAACACTGCTCAGTTAACGAAGAATGACATCAACGATGACGCCATTCCTCCCGATATTTGAATAAAATACTTTGCATAACTTGAAAACCTTTTTAACTCCGCCATCGGTGCAAAATAAATATCCTTTAATGTTAATTTTCAAAATGCTAGTAAATGAAGATAAATTATGTATTGAGAAAAGAAAATATACAGGCGAAGATAAGAATATTTAGGTAAGTAGGCTAACAACATTGCCGGTACTTTAAACAGCCAGTTTACATTGCCGAGGTGTTGGAGCCAGTTGTCCTTCTCTTACTCTTCTAGGCTTGCCACAATATATTCCAACAGGATAATGCGAGACCACATAGCACGCATTGTCCAAACGCTCTTCGTCAATAGATTGAATTGCTTCCTGGACTTACCGCTTCCAGATTCAACAGAAACATGGTTCATGGTTGCTCAACGATGAGTAAGATTACACCCCAGCTGCCACACCAGATCAACTTTGGCAATGTGGAAGCGTTTGTCTTGCCACCCCAAGAACATATCCAAGTCTTTTGAATCACTGCCCAGGCATACGACACAGCTGCAATCTCCAACATGGCTACCTGGCTACTGATTCTGGCAGGAACCACACTTCACAAAGTGTATAAATTTAATCATTTGATACTTGTCAACATATGTTATCTATAAAATAAATTTTACAGCTATCTCTTTATTCTTTTCTAGGTGTTGCATTTACGGTGGTCAGCAGTGTATTTGGACCAAATTTTACAATACAGAAAAATAAATCTTTCTGTCTACATTAAAAAAAATTAAAACTATTAATTTGTTATATTTCAATATGCAAAGATTCATTTATATTTTCCAAACTAAGAATAAATATCCAAAACTTTAATCATAAATATTTATATATCTTGTATCCAATATTAAAATTTGACATTTTTTTTATATCAATAAATTTAGCAAATAGCCAGTTTAATTTACACGAGAATTACCTATATGAACAATACGTCCCATATGTTTCAAACACTTTCGAGCTCTAGTAAAATCCTCTCCAGACAAGCAATCCAAAATAACATCAACCCCTATTCACAAACAACAAAATTTGGCAGATTGAAAACCTATGAATTGTGAATCAAAAGAAACTCTAAAACTAGGTTCCACCTTTAGGAGAAATCTTTAAAACTTCTTCCACAAAGTCACAATTTTGATAATCAATGGCAGTTACAATTGTATTTTCTTTATATGATTGCATTTAAAGATGTGTTCCAAATATCGACATAACACTTGCAATTTGAGAAAACCAGCCACACCTCCTAAATAAAAATTCAATACAAAATATAAAAGACATAATAAAAAAAACAATCACAAAAGAGTCCTTAACCTCATGACATAAACCATCTGGGAGACTTCATTCCTTTCATGTGCCATTATAAACTTCGACGTCTACCAGACAGTACGGAATATCTCTTCCAAGAATTGTGTACCTGTTCAGTTTGGTCTCAAATACTCTAAGGGAAAGTGTGCATCAAATTCTATTTAATTTGTTTGCCAAGGAGTCAAAGCACATACATTGTCTGTCAAATTTTGAAATTGCACTTTATGAAGCTACATGAAAAATATATATACTGTATACATGAAAAATTTTGATGTCTTAATGATGAATTTAAAATCAAGAGAAGCAAAAGGGATACTTACCAATCATACTGTTGACCAATTTAACTAAATGAAAAGATATCGCCAATTAAAAAATGCAACCAAATGCTGTCATCATAATCATTACCATGCTCAAACATGCTCAAGAATGGTTACTAATATTACAAAATTATACAGCATTACAATCATTTTGACACAATTGACCGACAATATAAAAAGTACTGTAAAACACACACCAATTAATTTGTAGTGAAATAAAAAACAATGCCCACAAATAATACTTCTAGAATATAACATGCATTACTCTTAAAACAAAGATCTTTACATTAGAAACCAAAAGCTAATATTAATTTAAGATTGGCAAGAGCTATTTAAACTATACTATTTCTGAACAAAATTTAGATTCCTTATCAAACTACTGATACATATATATTTTAATTGCCCGAATTAGATTAAAAATGATAATTATCTTGATTTGATAATTAAAAATGAAATCCTTTATTATAAATATTAAATTGCTTAAAACAATAAGATTTCAAGTAACAAATAATTTTTTTTAATCATACCATTAGTGGAAAGACAAAATGGTGTTTTTCTCAAACAGACATTAATTTTAACTTTGGGTCAACATGTTGAATACAACAAGATGTCTACATTTAAGTATTTTTTATGCAATAACGTCAATTTTAATAAGAGGAGAGAGCATTATTTTAGTATCTTACATTTATATTTTGTAGCAAAATAGTATCTAGATAGATAAAATAAACAAAATTAAACCTGTATATAAATGAATGATCAATGTTATTTCAATTTTAACTCGTAGCAATTGAACTTAAAATATCGAAAAGTTAATATTGAAGATTTCGGTTAAGAAATAATATTTCTAAATATGTAGAGAAAAGATAAGCTTTTCTTAGGAAAAGTTTTAAACATACCTGCAGCTGCTTGAATAAGAATACTTTGTCCTGGCCTTAGATTTCCAAAGTCCATTACAACCAGATAAGCAGTTAAGTAATTGGTTATAAAACAATTTGCTTCAGTAAAAGTCATATTCGTTGGGATTAAATAACACTGTGATTTATGAATATGCACATATTCGGCCCACATTTTGTATGTAAAATTCCAACATAATACTCTATCTCCAATCTAAATTTTAAAAAGTCAACTGAGCACAAAATAAATATAAAATTACAAACTAAAAATAGCAATAAAAATAAAAAATTTAAATCAACACCATAAACATTGCTAGTTAAAATTCCATGTAATAGAATAATTTCCTTTCTATTTCTTCTTACATAAGTGGTAAAACATAAAATTTTAATTAAATTATGTATACCTCAAAAGCATTTTTTCTTTTTATTTCTAGAAAAATGAACGATAAGCTTCGCAAATTTCAGAATTTATAAATGCACAGGAATAGGAAAAAAAATCCTTTGTCATGAATATTAGTTGAACTAACATCTGCATAAAATATTTCATAAAATTTCAGAATAACAGTTTATTTTAAATTTTATTCTTCAAGAGTATCAGCTTTTTACAAGACCATTTGTGTTATCATATTCAAATAACTTAAAAATATAAAACAGAAAAGTTAAAACACATATAAATTTACTTTGAATTCTGTGACACCAGATCCGATTTCAGATACGACTCCCGCTGCTTCTGATCCCAAAACAAAAGGAGGTTTTATTCCCTGAAAAGTATATATCCCTTGCCTCACATACAAATCGGAAAAATTCATACCACATGCTTTAACTTCAACAATAATATGATCTTTTTCCACCTGTACTCGAGGAATATTCTGAGTTTTTAACTTGTCATAACCACCAAAACTGGTTAACATAATAGCACGATTGGTTTCTGTTTCAACATCTGGATGTAAAAAAGAAAGAAAATGCAGTGAACGACAATTATATTCGGTTTTTTCAAAATAAAATGCAACACGAGTTTAAGAAAAAAGAAAAGAAACAATGAAAAATTATTCTATTCTTACCAGCCATATCATATAATTGTAAGGAAACAGTATGATCACAACCTTACAGACAGTCTCTCCTCGATGCTGTCTGCTGCGAGTCGTTTTTTAAGTACCGACTATCAAAGCGCCAGAGGGAAAATTCCTGTATTCACGTGGTTCTGTTGTTATTTTCAATCAGAAAGGCTCAATGAGGCTCACCTCAAAGCACACCTTAAAAGTATTTATTTATTTAAAAAATATATTATATCAAATATTTAAAAACAAATCTAGTTTTTAAAGATTAATTATAGTTTTATTTTTGGTTTATCAAGCTTTTTTGAGACATCACGATCAGAATCATTGCTTTCAGTCCAAGGAATATCAATAAATGCAAAGAGAATATCTGATTTTCAATTGCTAAATTATTAAAAAAGAAGTTTGTTTTCTGAAAAATAGTATCAATTTACAGAAAATATTATAACTGAAAATTTTTTCAGCCTGTAATCTAGTGGCTAAAATAATAAACTCATGTTATTTCAAAATATATCGATTATAATCTCTACCATGAATATGATTTTCAATCACCATTTGTTTGTTTTTTATTACTTTCGTTTTCGACTTGTCATTTGCAACTGTGATTTGTGTAAAATGAAAAGGGCTTATAAATGTGTATAATTTTTAAATTGCAATATCACCTTTTTTTGTGATAACCTGTAGAATGTAGTATAGGTATGGATATATTTTGTTGTTATATTTCATTTGAATTCTTAGGTAATTTTCCTGCGGCTTTTTGCGTAGATGCATTTCTAAATTTAGTTTTCTATTTTTCTTTTATTTTAAGGATTTTTCACCGATAAGAGATTGTTAGATTGAATAAGTAATTTTTTTTCTTGCTATTTTTAAATGTTTACTGTCTTGATGTTAAAATGAGTGATTTTTTACGATTGATTGTAGAATGTCGGAAGGAGCGAATGCTTGTGTTGAACAATTGGAAGGAGCAATACAGATTACTTCACCTCCTGGAAATCCTCCAGTACCACCTCAAGATTTATCCTTAAATTTAGATTTGTATAATTATGATACTGCTGATGCACAAGCTTGCCCTTATGTGTTAACTAGTCCTCGATCTCTTGAAGCTTGCTCTCGAGTTGGAGTAAAAGTAAGTATTTTTCTATCCCATAAAATAGATAGGTTCCCTTATGATTAAATATATCGGTGAATCCTTTTTCTCCTTTTTTTTTAAAACCAAATTTTACTTATATTTATATGTATATAAAGTTTAATCTTGTGTCATTCTAAATTAAGTGTATGTTTTTAGCCAGTTGATTTACTTCACAAGACTTTAACTGAGTTTTCTGATGATATTGAATCT
The DNA here is from genome assembly GCA_019973975.1 of Trichonephila clavata. Taxonomy (NCBI): domain Eukaryota; kingdom Metazoa; phylum Arthropoda; class Arachnida; order Araneae; family Nephilidae; genus Trichonephila; species Trichonephila clavata. The sequence goes on from BMAO01034134.1 coordinate 30,380, forward strand.
GACAAACCTTTAGAAGAAATTGTTAAATTGTATGATGAATATGAGCAACAAAGAATAAGTATGCTTAATTCTCTTGTCTTGTGGATAATTTTTTAAATTTTAATTTGTATCTTATATTTAGCATTGATTATTTTATTTTATAATATAGTTATTTTGTAAATTTTACAAATATATTTATTTTTTTCAGAATTTTAATCTTCACTTAAGTAATTATAGAAATTTAACTTAAACTTTCATTGAACATTTTCTTATGCATATTTAAAAATGCACTGCAAAAATATCTATTGTAAATGCATTCTATAATTTAAAATTTAGCATGTTGATGAAATTGATGATTAATTGCATATTAAAGGTTTTTGTTGTATTTCATATCACACCAACTTTATTTATTGTAAATATTGTATAAATGATAGAAATTTTAAGTATTACTTTATCAAATATTTTGATATATATATATATATATGTATATATATACTTGGTACTGTTATTAATGTCTATTTTCTCCACAATTTTAACAAATGATTGCATTAAACATTAATTTTCTGTTTTTAAATAAATATGTGATAATTATGAATTTAGGGGTCTAACCATAATTTCGTTGATTAAATTTACATTTTAAATAGTAATGCTGTAAATAATAATTATGTAAGATTTCCAACTTCATAAGTTTTTAAAATTCTAATAAAAATTTGTTATTTACTAATCTTTGATATATTAAACTTTTAATTTGTAAGTTTTTTTTAATTTTGCAACTATATTAATCAAATAAGAAATGTTGCTTATATTAATGAAAAAATTCTGATTGATTTTAACATGGTCTGTGAACTTATATTTGTTCTAGATGTTAAATAAACTGTTAACAAGATTAAAAACTAAATCCTAGTAATTTACCACATGAAAGCTCTAAACCCATAATCTTGTGTATATCAAGAAGCCATATTGATGTTTAGTTAAAAAAATTTTTTTAAAAATTGACAGAGTTGATATGTGATTGAAATATTTTTTGATGATTTAAATTTGAGTTTTATAATTTAGACATTCTTCATTTTTCCCAGTCCTTGAGCTAGACAGTCTCATGATGAATGTAATTGCATGTTTTCTGTTGAATTCAAAGCTGGCATTAGACTTCTACTCTTTGTTATACTTGTAAAACTGAAATACAATTTCAGATTTGATAATTGGTTAAAGTTACATTAATATTAAAATTCTTCAAGAAGTTTTTCAAATTGTATATATATTTGTTTTAAGATCTTAAAACCAATTTGTACAACAAAACTGCCTTAAAAATTTTAAAATTTATTTCATCAATCTTGCACACTGCTTAAAAAAAATAAAAATTAAGGAACAGATGAAGAAGTGAAGAAAACCATGAGATACAGCTATGTATGAGTATAAACTAGAAAAAACACATCTATCAGAATCCAAATTCTGAAAGAAGTGACAAAAATATTCATATGGGAAACTTGAATTCTTTGAAATTATGTAAAAAACTTGAAAAGATACTTTAGGGTAGTAATTTATTTACATGTAAATAAAAAAAAAGGAGGGGGGGGGAGGATGCCGGATATTTATTATGGTGTGGGGTCCTTTCAAACAGCTATTGTTCACTTATTTTCCCATGGAGGCAATGAGGTTATCAATGAGATTTTGGAGAATATTGTTGCACTCAATAAGTACAATCTCCAATTCCTGGACTGTAATCAGATGGTCTCACTATCGTACATTCTCCAAGAGTGTTCTAAATATGCTCAATCAGATTTAGATCTTGAGAGCATGCTGGTCATTCCTGTATTGTTCCAGCTTCAAACAAGTTCTCTATAAGTTGAACTGAATGAGGTCTGGTATTATCATGCACTAAAAGAAAAGAATCACCTTTGGTTACAATGTTTGGTTTGTTTTGAGATTTCAGTATCTTTTCTGTATGCATTCCTTTGGGCTGTCAAATTGTATTCAGAATCTCCAAACAATATTCAGATCTGTACATCCACCAGATCATAATTTTCCATAAAAAAATTTGGGATTATTTCAGTTTGTAGCAGGGTATGCCAGGTGTCCAGACTGAATCAAGATTCATTACTAAATAGCGTTTAACTCTATTCACTTTGCATTTAATCTTGAGGTTCAGTATCACAGCTTTTTCTACCCATGTAATGCCTTGATGTCAACAGAATACACATACATTTGGCTTATATTCATAAAGACCACTCCAATGAAGACTTTGATTGTTTGACTTGACACCATCCATCTTGTTGGCAAGATATACCACGCATTGATTGTTGTGATACCGTATATGAATGAGTCTATATGTGTATCATTATCTATATGTGTATCATTCTTGAAATCAACACTTCAGCCTTGAAATGACACTTGTGTTTGCTCAGAGTTTTTTAGGTCTCTCAATAATTCAAGTCATAGATACTGTTAAACCACATTATTGCAACATTTTCTGATCGCCTTTTCTAAAAACAAAGCCAAGCAATTTTATGTTACAACCGAGACAGTGTAAAAAGAAGTTTCTATGGGAAATCAATGGTTTCTACACCATCTCCTTTTATGATTTTTGATACATGAGCATTAATTTGTATATAAAGTTTTTTTCTTTTATTTTCAACTACATTTTAGCTAATGTAAGTTTTTATTTATGTTCAGTAGAAGTATTTGAAGTTCTGAGGTGATTTGTAAAGCCATACATATCCCTAAATTTTTTGAGTGGTACAGTGTATTGTTAATTATTGTATGTTTATCTCACAAGACGTTTACCAGCTACCAGTTGTTACTAGTTGCATGTGAAAGTAAGATGCTGAAATTTATTTTAATTATTATAATTACAGATGAAATTAAAATTATGCAGTAACTAAGCATGTGGCAAATTTAGTTTGAATCAGTTGGTAGAATTATATATAAGTTTGTTGATACATTTGTACAGAGTTAAGTGTTTTTCATTTAGTCATTTAGATTTAAATAATTTCTGTTTGAATTTCAGTTCTTCTTCAGAAATGTCAAGCAGAAAGAGAGTTCTTAATATGGAGATCAACTTCTAAAAGACGCTCTCATTCACTGTCTCCTTGTAGAAAAAACAGACTTCAAAAGCAGCAAAAATCAAAAGGTGATTCGTTATAACTCTTAAGTATGTTACATGATTTCTTATTTTTCAAAAAACAACTAAACTTGGTGCAACAGCTCATGAGGGCCAAGGTCTACTGTGCCCATCTCAGTTTTTATGACCTTGGGAGCTTAGGTACATGAGCAGATGGTCAGGTGGTCAGTCAAACACAAAACTGCAATGTTTGTTCCCAAGCAAGCTTGGTACTAATTTATAGACCCACTGAAGGGATGAAAGGCTGAGTCGACTTTGCCCAGCCTGGAGTTAGAACCATGGACCTGCAGTATGGAAGCATGATTTTCTACCACTCAGCCATTGTGCTTCTTTTCATTAACTGGGATGGAAGAAAATATATCTAATGATATCAAATATAGCAGATTTATGCTGCAAATCTTACTAAACATTATTTTTTACAGTTTTCAAATTTCAGATAATTTTTATTTGTATTATCTTGATAAATCACACAGTTTTTGCACAGTTAAATGTTACAAATGTTGAATGCAACATTGAAAATGGGCTGCATTCTTCTATAATGTCAAAAAAGTTAAAAGATTGTACACTCAAACATTGTTTTATGGATCATTTACCTTACAGCTAATTAATTAATTTATCAGGATGTCAAGAATTAAAACTAAGTTCTGTAAATTAAAAAGCCCCCCCCCCCAAATGACCTGGCATTATATATAAGGATTTTAAGATAGGGAAAATTAAAAATATTTTTGAGATTTTATAAAGTTATTGATAAAAAGTTATAAAAACTAATATTTTTATTAGGCACAGATACTTATCAAAATATCTATACTCTATTGATTAAACAATGTACTAAAAATTTTTAATGGATTGTTTAAAATTAATTCATTGTTATTTAAAAGATAAACTTCATTTTTTAAAAAAAAATCTATTTGTTGTATTGGAACAGTTATTATAATTTTGATTTTTCAATTTTGATTAGAATATTAACCTAACAATTAGTCATTCAAAATTTCTTTGTTATTTTTTTATTATGAATTGAATGCTCATCTACCCTCACTACAGCTGATTCAATCAATTTTTTATATTATCAAAATAAAAAAATATATATCATGAATACTTATATATTTGAAAGTAATATTTGGTAATAAGCTTACCAAATATATATATTTTGCATTTTAAAAAATAGAAGAGTTATGTATGAATTTTTTTTGTAAGAAAAGTAAAAGTTACTTCGTATTAATGGAATTCCTTAACAGTAGTATATAGACTCTGGAATATTGGAATGCTTTTTGTGGGGAAATTTGTAATGCTTTAAAAAAGGCCTTAATATTCTAAAACAATTCTGACAATCTGATTTTAGAAGAAAAATATTGTGAATACATGAAGGTTACATAAACTTCAACTGTGACTTTGTAAAAAGAGATAAGCATTTCTAATTTTAATAAAAAATGTTGAGATTGATTATGATCTCTCAAAGTAGTATGGTAACTTGAAGGTTGAAGGTACATGAAGATATAAGTTGACTTACAAGATTTTCCATTAAAAAAGGGCTGCAATTAAATTGATAGTATATTTTTCACAATAATGATCTTTTAAACATTACTGTTTTTAATAAAATACAATCAGTAAAATAGCATTTGCAAACCCTAAATTTTCTTATTTTCTGCCATTAATTATATATTTCTGTTAAGATAACCTCATTCATTAAAATGTTATTAACTTCTTGGATTTATACCCACATAAACAAAAATTGTTTGCTCTATAATGATTGTATAGGAAAAAATAATTTGTATAAATTTACTTGTTCTAAAGTTTTCTAACTATGAAATAAGTATTCTGTGAATACTCTAGTATGAATAAGTATTTTAAAAATAGGCATAATTTTTCATCTAACAGTACTTCAGTAATTTCTTATTGAAACTGAAAAATATTTTATCTTAAAATTTATATATTTGTTGAATATTTTACAGACCCACTGAGCTCAAAGCCCACTTCTCAGTCATTACGCCTCCCAACAAGAAGAAAGTCTCATGATGATATTTTATCAGCATCAGATGGTCAAGGATCACATCACAGCAATCGACTTCAACGTTCACGAAGTTCTTCTGTAAAAAACCTTCATCGGGGAGGGCGTCCAACTAGTTGGTCAACTCCTGCATCACCTTATTATCAAGGTTCACGTAACCTTTTTGTTCGTATTACTTCTCCTGTTGTATGTGCCAAACTCCAGACTTTCCCAAAGGCTAAGATGAGATTGCCACCAAAGGTATCTATAAAATTTTATTAACTGCTTTATTTATTAAATTTTATTATATGATTCAGAATAAGATGGGTGGATCTTCACTTGTCTTAAAATTTCTAGTAACATTTTTACTTTATAGGAACTGTTATATTAATAAATAGCTCTTTTCTTGTATTCTAAAAAGTGGGTGTTGCAAAAACATTTATTCTCTTGTCATGCATCAAGAATAATTGAATAACTTAATAAAAATACAGTTTAGCTTTGGAATTTTACAGGTTTATTTAGAATGATTCAAGGTATATGAGCCAATAAAAGAAAAATATAGAGAATTTGAAGATTTTATGTGGTACTATGTCACCTTATGACAGTTTAAAGAGATTTTTTTAAAAAATTGTTGGTAATCTTAATTATGTATTTATACAGATTTATTTTGTAACTTTATTATAATCTTCTTCATAAATTTTGGTAGCTTTTCATTTATTAAAAAAACAGAATTTTTGCTCAGATTTTGTAATATAAAAGTATGAAACAAATAATTTTTAAAAAAATTATTCCTATTTTACCCTAAAAAAATTCGGATTTTATAAATATAATATTTTTATGGTGTACAGTGAATATGCTGAGTGCAAAAATTGACTTGTGAATATTTAATAACCCTTGAATCTTATTCATTACTAAATAAAATTAAAATAATAAATGAACAATTGAGAATTCTACCATTCATGTAAGAACATGAATCGATAGTTCATTTGCAGTTTTAATAATTGAATAATTATATTTTACTTGAGAAAATTGCTATGTTCAATAATATATTTGAAGCAATAAAATTTACTTAGCTTGTTTGAGTTTTTGTATTCTTTCATTTCTGCAATATTGATTGTAGTAGCTCAGATTCGTATTGCTATATTTTGTGATAAATTTGTTTTGAAATAAGTAAAAAAAAATAATCACCTTGCTTGTGAAATGCCTATTATGAATATTTGGTACACAGCTTGGAGACCAGAATGGAAAATGTACTCCATATTTATCCAAGAGAACATCCAATTAATTTTTAAAAATATATACTCAATATATGAAGTATTTTCCATTCTCTTTTCTAGTGGTACATCATAAACTAATGAGTTTTGAGAAATGGCAGATTTGTGCAACTATATATAATCTTAGATTTAAACAACATAACCAAAAGCAGAACCTAAGCATTCTTTCAGTTATTAAATTTATGTGATCCTTAGTTACAGAATTGAGTTGCTCAAAGAAAATTCTTCATTAAATATTTTTCACAAAAGAGGTTTTATTAATCAGATGTGAATAAATTCTTTAGCTAGCTATGCATTTTCTACTAACTGCTGCTTAATTTTCTGTTTGAATGTTTTAATAAACCAATATGGTTTTTTCATGAAAATCTGTTCAGTTTGAAAGAAAAAAAAATATTTGTCTGAAAACTAATTTGTTTTTCAAACTGTATTTCTCTACTTTAATAATTATTTGTCAAATAATATATTGACATAAAGATTTTATCAGTATTGATTAAGAGCTTAATTTTTTGTTCCAATAATTTTTTTAGTAAGAATTTTCTAGAAAACTTTTTTCTTGTGAGTTTTATAATGTTTTTATGTGTGTAATTCAGAGAAATCATTATCTTTACAATCATTAAAATTAATTTTAACTATATTGAATAGTATTTAATGTAAATTTCAGACTAAAAATTCAATTTTAGGAGCTACTATTATTTAAGGAATATTTTATATTTATATTTCTATCAAATAGGTAATGAAGATAAATATTTTAAGTAATAAAAACAAATTCTATCAGCAGTGTTTTACATTAATTATTTACTTAAATTTAATATGAAATGTACCTAATTTGTTTAAATAGGGAATATTAACTGCTTTAAAAATATATTCCAAATGAGAATAACCGGTTTTCTAATTATATCTTGATCACTTGTTTGTTTCCCTTTTAACATTATATAAATTTTTTCATGAGTAATGTTTAATGTGTTATGTTTATAATGAATCAAGTAAAAGGATAACTACAATGTAAACTAAATCAAAATATTTTTACATAACAATAATAATTGTGTTACAAAGTAACAATATACAAAAAACAATACAAACAATAGCTATAACATATTTAAAGGTATTAAAATTTTGATATGTGAATTAATAATTTGAAATAGATCAAAATAATTAAATAAAACTTATAGGATATGAAAATTCTTGAGGTGATTCTGCAGAAATATGAAAAAATGGAGGAAGAAGAAGAAAGAAAAGCTAGAGCCCAAAGAAGGTGGGACAAAGAAAAGGAGCTACGAGAAAAGAAGAAAGAGGAAGCTGAAATGGAGCGATGGAAAAACTTTGCCTTAAAACAGAAGAGGAGCAGTTCTGAAGAAGTTAGTTGTTCTAATGATATAAAAAAAATGTAATCTTTATTTTTAAAAAAATTTTAGTATTATTTTAATTAATATCAGTAAAACCAAAACAAAATATGTTACAGAAATATTAAAAATTGTTTTTTTATATTTGCATACTTATGTGGTATCATTAATAAACTTATTTTCGTTTAGTACTGTATTAAAATTTTGATGAGTGCAATTCAGTAAAACATTGCTGGCAGCAATTTTCTATTAATCAGAGTTATAATTTTATAAATTCTAATAATGGATGTCATACCCAAATAGTGCAACATTGGGTTTCTAAATGAGGCAATAAGCACCATCAAGCTCAACAATATTTAAAGTTGCTTTTAATGAATTTTGTGACATTGCGTTTATATCCCTAAACTAAAATGCTTTTAGCAACCAAATTTTATGTTGTTTATTTAGACTGAATTTTGTCTTTTGATATATTTTTTTATTTATACCTGATACAGTTTGTTTTCTAATATGTATTTTGTACTCATTGTTTTTTCATCTTGTGCCTTTTTAAATAATCTTATTTCATATCTTTTATTTTGGGTAGCAAATGAATAATACGGTAAACAGTGACTCTAGCTGTAATGGAATTGTACCAAAAACTTAGTTACAACATTCAAACTTAAGTTTTCAAAAGATGATTAATACTGCTCTCACATGTTATTATTAATGAAATCATCATAATACAAATATTTGTTTCATATCATGCTAGCTTTATAAAATAATGCTTGCAAGATGTATAACTGTACAGGAAAGTTGAACTTGTATTAATAGTTAATATGTTACACTATTGTAAAAGAAAGAATTGTAATGAATGTATTAAGCAATAAAATGTTTTGAAAATATTTTCATCAAACTGTAATTTTTATAAAAATTTAATAAAACTGTTGTATAAATAGATTTAATACAACTAGATTAAAAGAGGTTCACTCATGTGACCTATTTTTTAAGCGTTTTTAGGGAGTTTTTTTGATGACCAGTAAAAAGATAGAACTTTAAGTTTTTTATCATTTGTTTATATATATTTTAAGAGTATGCATATAAATGTTTAGCCAAAAATATCCAATAGAACCTGAGTTATAGCACTCTGAACACACCCACCTCGAAAAAATGGACGCTCACTTCCTCCACAATTCCGACTGATTGGCTTATCTGAAATAAAAAAAATTAACAGCATTTTAATCTATAAGCTTAAATGCACAGAATGGACTATACTCAATTGAAAATATCAAAAATTGGATTTTTGGTATACCTCTGAAGAAAAAGTTTCGAATTTCATGGTTTTTTTTCTTATGTTTTTGTTATAAAAAATAGAAATATTTTTAATTTTGGAAAAATCATAGTCCATTTAGTGTGTATATATGTGCTGAGTCTCCCCTATAAATTTGAAATAAATCAGTCAAACCGTTCTTGAGATATGATGGGGGAAAGTTTGAAAAACTCAGTTTTGAGAAAAACTCATTCAAAGTTCCAAGTCCGATTAAAACAATGAAAATTGTAACTTACCCACAATAGGTGATGCCTGGTGACGAAGACTAAAACAAGTTTGATGAAATGTTCAATAGCTATAGATATTTCTTTTTAAATCTTTACAAACTTGTATGAATGTATATTTCATAGGAGGGTCAATAATATCAAGCTGAATGTACACAATAGGCCCAGCCTTCGATTGCCAACTCAGCACTCCAAACAGCTGCTCTTCTAACACTTGCTTCTTTATAATGACTTCGAATTTTAAAAAATCACTTTACCACCACATTTTAGACATGTTAAGAAAACAATTTATGGAGGAAAAAAATTTTTGATTTTTTGAACCCAGCACATAGGTGAACACCCTTAATGGATTTTAACATTACTGGAAAATTGGTTTTAACTTATGTTGAATATTGTAATCTAAATTGCATTAAGTTCTGTTTGCAATATATTTTATTGCTGTTGAGTGAGTTCACAATATTATGTCATTTGTCAAGAAATTTAAATGTTCAAAATAATCCGCATACAAAGAAAAAATTTTCTTTTATATTTCAAAAAAGTGGTATAAAGTTTTCTAAATTAAATATTATTTATGAACTTGTTATTTTGGTATTCAGTAGTCAATTTTTTGCTGAATCTTATGTATAGTTAATTTTAATTTTTTTATATTTATTTATTTTAAATTTTCTGAAAGAAACAAATTATTAAAATAATTAATATCAGAACTCTACTAATGGTTTTTTAAAAAGAAAGTAAATGAGAATATATTAAGAATTTGTATTTAAATATTTTATTGATATATCATATCGTTATTTCATGTATTATGGCATTGTATAATTTTTCAAACAGTTTTTATCATAAACATTATTATTATTATTAGCATCTAAAGTCAATTTCTGATAAAAGTACACCAACACATTTTTGCTCCCGATATTCTGCTGTGGAAAAAGAAAATAGTGAGAGATCATCTGTTTTCCAAAAAAGACATAGCTTTAAGGTAACTTTAAATGCTTTTTATTTAATTTCTTTAATTAAAAAGTAAGAGCACTTATTCTTTGTGCTTATTGCTAATAAGTTCAAGAACCAAATGTTTTATCAAATAGAAGTACATTGGTTTTAAAATGCATCTAATTGTGCTATAAGTTCCAAGACAATTATAAAGGAGTTAAAATAAAAATCTTTGAAATAAAGTTTAATACTGAATCTTTTTAAATTAGTAATTTGAATTTAAGTTTAATGTTATGCACCTTTTATTCAAATTAATCACTTTGTGACTTCACACACGCTGTAAGTCTCTTTAAGCACTCAACTACTGCTATAAGAATTTTCATCATTGTGTTCCTTCCAGAATATTTAAAACTGCTTAAATTGAGATTCTGTTTTGCCACACTTTCACTTCAAATACCGACTGCAATTTATAGTCAAGTGTACTTAAATACTGATGGCTGGTAGGCTAATCTTTGTGTCCTATAAGGCCCAACATTCTTTCTTTGAAACACTGCAGGGTTGTCTTCATCTTATGAGAAAGAGCAGAATAAAGTTAAAAAATTCAATTGTTTCCATTGATTGGTTTTACATTCAGGAACTTCACTATTGGTTCTTTGATATTGTCTCGATAAATTATTGTCATGGTTTTCACCTTTTTCTCACAAAAAATAATCCCTGAGACACATTCCTACCTGACACCCTACAAAACCATTGTGGAAACAAGACGATGAACTCTCTGCACACATTTTTTCTTTTTTTTAACTACTTGATCTCTCCTTGTGGATACAAAGTCATAGTTGTTAAAGGATTCTTCAATGTCAAAAAGTTTCTCTTTGGTAAATAGAATTCATCTGTGGCCATTATGAGCATGCCACCACAATAAAGCTTTTGCTTTAAGTTATGTGTGACATTTTAATTATTTTGTAAGAAAACGACCAGTTATATATATTCTTTAATAACCTCTTAGACTAAGGTCTTTGTTTACTATATGACATATTGTTCTTTTTGACATACTTATCTGTTTATAAGAAGAATCTTCTTTCAACAAGGATTTCAATGAAATTCGTGTGTCCCTGACTGCATTGATAATAACTGATGTTCTCATCAAGCACAAATGACCATTTGTAGTATGATCTGGAATGCTTTTCATCCCAGAAAATCTAAATTGTCTGATAAATGAATATTCTTTTAATGTCTAAACGCTTAAGAAGCTTGTGGGATCTTCTTTTTTTTTTGTATGCAGACAAATATCTGTTGTATGCTTATGTATAAAGTGTTTAATCTCGGATTGATTTAGAACACAGAGGTTTCAAACTTTTTTTGTCTCATAGATCCCTTGCCATATTTTTTGGTTTTGTGTACTTACCTAATATTAAATTTTTATGAATTTATCAAAAATGTTTTTTGACTGCTGATATAGCACTACTTGCTTTAAAAGTTTTATGTTTCTAACTTGTGTTAAGTAGAGTGTTTAAAACTTAAGAAACACATGTGTGAATTAGTTAAATTAAAATTTTTAATAAAACAATTGTTACATAAAATAACTGAGCTACAAACAAATGTTTGTATTAGGTGGGATGAATATCTGGTGCTTCAATAACACATTTTCAACATTTGGCATCAATCACTCTTTTCAGGTTTAACCCTCAATCTCCTCGGTTAGTAGTATCCAATCTTTCTTTTTTTTTCTGTCTGTTTTTATTTTGGTTACTAGCAACCACACTAAAACTCCTCCTCTTAAGGAAAATCAATTAAAAACTTTCTTAAGATGTTCCATAATTCGAACTAAATAACAAGTATATCTTTCTAAAGCCAAAATTGCTGACATTTGTTTTTAAACTTTACTTTAAGAACTTTGTTAGGGCTATTAAAATCGATTCCTTTTGCTTTTTTTTTTAATGTGATAACATGTATTCATTACCTACTGTGATATTACTATATATTCAAAGCATTCTCAAACATAGTTTCAAAACCTGAATAAAGAGCATTTAAATGTTGAACGCTGCTTAAAACGTCAATTTTCTGGCAGATTGTCTGTGACAAATTGAGAAATTGTTAAAATTAACAACGTCCAGTTTTATACTCCTTTAGCTTGATTCTGGCAAGAAACACTGAAATGATGGTCCTTTTTTAATTAAATGTATGCTATCGCCTTTTAATTTCAAATTAACTCCAGTAAATTTAGTAAATAAAGCTGTTAAATGGGTAAATATGGTTTACACTTGATTAAATTTTCTTTTAAAATTATAGTCACAATCTGGTTTAGGCTATCATAACCAGGCTATCATTTACACCTCATGGCCCCTCAAATTATTTTTTCCTTGATGTGGACCCCTTGCAGGCCGTCATAGACCCTGGGAGTCCATGTAGACCACTTTGGGAATTACTGATTTAGAATAACATTTTTTTCCCTAAAAGACTACACACAATATTGCTGATGATCTTCAACAATGAAATTTAAAATTGTCTACTGCGTTTGACTCATAACAGACAGTATTGAATTTTTATATCAGAACTTGAAGCACAATTAGGTAATTATGCAAAATCCGACTTTTTTATATCACAACACTAAAAAAATATTACAATGAAATTTGAAATATGATTATGCTATTTGTAATGAAGTGTGATACCATTGCTGTCAAGATATTTATGGGTGTAAGTTTTTGGGATAATAATAATAATCCTGTATTAAAAGTATTTCATTCTTCCCATGGCATGCAACTCTATGAATGCATTAAATTAAGTTCAACATGTATGATCAAATACAGTCTAATTAAACCTATCCATTTGCATTTCTTCTGAGAGATAATTTTTGTTACTGTATCATTAAATGAATCTTTTTTAAAAAATAAATATTTAACAAACACTATTTTATTTTGAGTAACATATTTACTTATAGCTCATACTATGTATAGAGAAAAAGTGTGAACCATTAGTCAACAAATTCATCCAAACTACTAAGGAAGGAAAGCTGATTTTTATATTATGTGCTTGTCTTATAAATTTACTGCAAGTGCCTTTATTTAAACATTTGAATATAAACAGAGATGGCATGTTTAAGATCTTTTACTGATAAGAGTTAAGTTGGACTCTACATTCAAGTAGTATAAATTATGATTCTCGTCCAATTGTGATTCAATAACCTGGTGTATAACCATATAGCCTAGGTTGCTTTGATTTACTGGATTGGCAATGTCATATATACAGATTTTTCTATTTATATAAGTGTTTTGTTGCAATATTGTCTTCTATTTAATTGCAACTTATAATCAAGCATTGATGAACAGATCTTTTTATTTTAGCTCAACGTGTTACTCTGAATTTGTGTATGATTTTCATAGTTTGAAAATTTTTTAATCTAATAAACTGAAGAAATAATTTCTTATTTGATGGTCTTGAATCCACTGCTAACAGTGCACTACAACATAACATATGAATTGAAGTAGAGGAGTCAAATGAAACAGAAAATGAGTATGAAACTAATAAATCAAAATATAATTTCATACAAAATATATGTATTGTATTTGATTTTCAATCTAAGGAATTTGAATTTCCCCCTCTATTATCTTGAATGAAAGGGGTGCTTTCAGTAGATGAATTATGATGGTCTTGAACTCATATCAAAGTAAAGTCCCGATGCCACTAAAGTTTTCCATCAGAAAAATATACTTCAATTCTTTTTTTAATTCTTACATATCTTTTTAAGTGAATACATTATTATAATAGAATTTGAAAATATTCTTCTGAAAAGTATTTTAAAAATTCTGATGTTTAGCTAGAACTTGCATTTTTTGCAATGTAATTTTGTGTCTTATTTAAAATACTTAATCTAATACAATTTTGAGTCAATTTTTAAAATTTTTTTCTTTTTGACGTTTTACAAAATTTGGGTGCAATAGCAATTTATAATGTTATTATTTCTTTTCTATGTTGAAAAGAGTTTCATACTTCATTTACATATAAAGTGTAGTAGTATTTATTATAATTTTATCAGAATGAAGATTATTTTAATACCTAAAATCATACTTGTGCAAAATTTATTTTTTGAATTGAAAAAAATTTGAGAAAACGAAAGTAATTTTTTAATATTTCTTTTTATTAAGTTATTTTATGTACCAATTCCTTCCTTCCTTAGTGGCTTGACAGCCCATGGTGGGACTTAGCCTTCTCAAGAAGCCTTTTCCAGGCTAGTCTTCTTCCTGCTAGTTTTCTCCAATTCTTAGTTCTCAAAACTAGGAGATCTTTTTCCAGGACATCAATCCATCTAAGATTAGGCCTGCTCTTTCTTAATGTTCCAATTGGCTAGGCATTGAAGACTTTTTTAGTAGTGTGGTCTTCGTTCATTCTGACAACGTGACCTGCCCATTTAATTCCTTGTATTTTGATGAAGTTAGCTATGTCAGATTCTTTATATGATTGATAGAGCTCAAATTTAATCTTCTTTGCCATGTTCCATTTTCCTGAATTTCTCCAAAGATATATCTTAAGATCTTCCTTTTGTGGATGCTTATCATGTTCTCATTGGCTCAAGACATGGACCAAATTTCACATGCATAAGTTAATATTGATCGTAAAATACTTTTATACAATAGAACCTTTGTTTCTCTTTTGATTAAATTAGATTTCATATATTTTCGTATTCCATTAAGACATCTATTAGCCATAGTAATTCTCTTTTGGATTTCAGTAGTACAATCGTTTCTATTGCTAATTTCTGAATCTAAATAAGTGAAACTGTCAACAACTCCAAAATTATACTCTTCAATTTTAAAGTGGGAATTGTTAAAACAAAATTTAGTGCAAGGTGTGTACTTGGTCTTGTTCTCTTTGATTTTCAGTCCCATTCTGAGGGCCTCTTTTTCTAAAGATAAGAAGGCTTGTCTTAATGTGGTGGGTGTTTGGGCAATGATATCAATGTCATCAGCAAAAGCCAACAACTGTATTGATTTATTAAAAATGTTTCCTCTGGTATTGATATTGGAATCTCTTGCAACTTTTTCCAGTGCTAGATTAAAGAGGAGACACGTTAGTGCCTCTCCCCTCGAATGCCATTTTTTATTTCCAATGAGTCCGAAAGATTATTCTGCACCTTGACCATGATCTTTGTTTCACTTAATGCCAGGCTTATTAGCCTTAATAACTTATAAGGGATTTTAAACTCTTCCATGGCTGCAATAAGAACCTTTCTGTTAATGCTATCATAAGTGGTTTTTTAATCAATAAAGAGGTGATGCATATCAATTCTAGATTCCCTCAATTTCTCCAAAATCTGATGGATGCTGAATATCTGCTTCGTAGTGGATCTTGCCTTCTGAAATCCATTTTGGTATTCTCCAACTGTAGTTTCGACTAGCACAGAAAGCTGTTTAATAGAATATTTGAGAATACCTTATAGCTTGTACAGAGCAGACCGATTCCTCTATAATTGGAACACTCAAGTATATCTCCTTTCTTGTGTATCACACAAGTTATACTCAATTTCCATTCCTTAGGGATTACCTCCTGTTCCCAAATTGCTTGAACCAAATCATAAACCTTCTTAAAGGTTTTATTTCCTCCATTTTTTAGTAGCTCAGATGGAATAGTGTCAGGACTGGGTGTCTTATTGTCTTTAAGTTTATTTATGGCTTCAATAACTTCCTCCAGTGATTGTGGCTCAACTACACCTTGGCTTTGAGTTTCCATGCTTCCTAAGTGCTTCATAGCCACCATTATCATTGTTAAGTTGTCGAAATGTTCATTCCATCTCCTTAACACTTCAGTTTTAACACTCAAAAGAACTCCTTCCCTATTACAGCAAGAGTTGGTTTTTGGCTTAAATTCTTCACATCCAAAGTTTATTTCTCAAAAGAAAGCTCTGCTTTTGTTGAATCCTCTCAAATGTTCAACATTTTAAAAAAAATTCTCGAAAAATATCCTTTTTTTTTTGCTCTACGAGTTTTTTTCTCCTCTCTTCTTGTATCTTTGCATGCAATCACTGAGTTTCTTGAATGTCTCTTGCTCAGCATTTTACTATATGCTTCATTCTTCCTCTTTGTAGCCATGAAACAATCATTATCAAACCAGTCCCCTTCTTGCTCTTTTTTTAAACCTTATCTACCAATTAGTTTTAGGGGAAAAAAAGAGTTATAATTGAGAAGGGTTTTTTCCATTAATCATTGTTTTAATTAGACGTGATTTGTAATACTCTAATAACTAATTATGGGAATAAAAACAACCCAGAAGTTCTAGGCCGTTTAATTATTTTGTGCTTGGAAATGTTATGGCTTTTATTGTGAAAGAGAAAGTAGGATTATATTAAAACAAAGGGAAAATTGCTTAAAATTTTAAGCTATATATTTTTGTCATCAAATATTTCTATATCTCTATATTTCTTAATTTTTCAACTTTATTCAGTATGTTTAAAAACTTAAATAACAAATAATCCTTGAAATAATTTGGAATCAATTATTCTTTTATGCATAAATGCAAAATTCTGTAATGTATTCTTATTTATTAACCCAGCATCACTTGCACGAAAAAAACGACAGATAGCTCTTGCGCAGGGTATCTCATACCCAAGGGGGTTTACATTCTGTTTTTATCCTAAAATTTATGTACAAAAGTTAAAAAGGAAGAAAAGTAGGAAATACAATATGTTTATTACATTTTTCACACATAACTTTAGTTTTTCTGTTTTTTTATAAGGGTATTTAGTACGTTGTTTATACACTCCTTTAATCTTGTCGTGAGTGAATGCGATGTTTTCACTAGATCTTAATGTTTTTTTAATCTGTATCTTTTTAAAACTAAACATATTGGTGTAAACTTTTCTATTCTTTAAATTAAAAAAAATTTGGAATTTCTTTTTTTTATTTTCTTATATTGTTATATTATTATTATTTTTTTTTAAAGTTCATCTGAAAGTGGATAAGATGTGTACCAGTCTCCTTTAAAATTACTTTCTTCACAAGTGTTTTTGTGTCTCTACATATAAAAAATTTATTTTCAACAGTGTCTCCCTCTTCTAAATCTAGATAGATTTCAATGGAGGAATCATATTTGCTGTTATACTCTTCATCATTTGATTCTTCCTCATCATAACCGCCAAGAGAATTTCTTCATCCAAACATACTGTTGTACAATATCTATTAAATACTGTATCTGTTAAATTACTTAAATATCACATTTCTTCATCATAACTACAATAATATGCCATAGCATAAGAAAGATTTAAAATGTGCTCATGCATTCAGAACTGTAAAGGTGATTCATGTGCAGGGTATGACATACCCGAAGAGGCTGTATCCAAAAATATATATTTAGAATTCGCCTACAAGCAAAGGCCTCTTAAAGGATGTAACCTTAAAGTCAGCTATATGAGAAACTTTTCATTTTCCAAAAAAGGTTTAGAAGGAGCATTAAAAAAAGTTAGACAGTGGGTATGACATACCCTGCGCGAGTTGTGCTGGGTTAATGAAGGCTTGTAATGTTTTCTCATTGTTATCTTGTATGAATATTAGGTATTTTTTTAATTCTAAGTTATCTTAAAAAATTCATTTTATATTTATTATTCTTTTGATTAAATATAATTCACATTTTTTGCCATTTGTGCATTTTCTTAGCAGGTAGCCAGAAATCAAACAAAATCATTTGATGAACAGAAAAATCCTAAACAAAGTTATTCATCAGAAAGATTATCTCGTTATGAAGCAGAGCAAAAGCTGAAAGCTATTCAGATAAAACAAGAACAGGTTCAGAAAAGACGAATGGAAATTATTCATAAAAGGGATGAAGTGCTGAAGAGAAGTGCGTGGGTGTCCTTTTGCTGTTTGTTTCTATTTTTGACTTTAAAATTATGTTATATTATGTTCATATGTCATAAGATTTATTTTGTCAGGATTTAGTTAAACTGGATATATTAAAAGCAAATTATATACTGAACTCTTAAAAAAATTGACCAGATTTGCTACAATTTATTTTGAAAAGAATATATTAGTTTACATTTTATCTCTAGTGCTTTTAATTTAATTTGAACCATCAACACATCAATCAATTTATGAAACAAATATAAAATATCTAGATTAAGAAATTTAAATTATGTAAGTTCTGGTTCATTTCAAAACCCATACTTTAGTCTCTCAATTTGCTGATAAAAAATTACATAGTTAATATTGACCCTTAAATTTAAATTACAGATAATGTAAGAACTTGGATTCAAAATAGAAATTCCACATAAAAAAAGTGATTTTAATTTAATGACTATTAATCAGACTAGTAGTTCAGTTAAATGCAATAGAGCTTAAGAATTTACATTCATATGTTTGGGTTGTAAATTATTGAATAAGTTTGGTTCAAGTTATTTCTGTAACAGAAATCATTTATAATAATTTCTGTTTATTAAAGTTCATCTTTTCAAACTTTTTTACTTCTAGAAATACTTAATGTAGTAAATATTAAGTGAAGTAAAAAAAATACTATAAAATATGTGATTAATATACCATGTCTTATAATTAAAAATTATAAAACTTATTTTATAAATATCAATATGAATTATTTAATATAAATGAATTATTGAATAAATATTAAATGTAGTTAAAATAAAGTGAATTCCTTATAAAAATTATATTATTTTTCTGAATTTTTTATGGAACAATTTTTTTTTAAGATAATGAAATATATTTAACAGTGCCAAAAAATACATAATGACACTACAAATTTTCAAGTATAAATTATTTTGGCTTATATTTTTAATGATTATTCAAAGAATATACTAGCATGACATTTTTAAAAAATAATTTTGAATTTTGTCATACTTATTTTTCAGTGAGGAATTTAAAGAAAAGTTGAAACAAGTCAAAATGAATCAACAAGAATTGGATAAAGCTATGGAATCCTGGCAACAACAAGTTGTTTGTTACCAAAAAGTTGCTAATCTGCGAGCTACAGAAAAAGTTGCTGAGATTTTTGAGCAAAGACGCTTAAAAGCTATGCAAGAACGCTTATCTAAGGAAGAGGATCATAAGAAAAATATGCAAAAGTAATTTCAAATGTTAAAAAGAAACCAGATTTTATTCGTTCTTAGATATATGTTCTTTTTATCAAGAGCATTGCTTATTTTCTCTATAATACTAAAAATTACAAATATTTAATATAAATTTTATTTTTTGAAAAAATATTTTATTTTAAAATGTAAAAATTATTTAAAATGAAATAAATCGATTTTAAAATTAATTTAATTATTTTTGCTTTTAAAGGAAAACATTATATTGAAACAAACTGAAAAATAATATGTGCATTACGATTGATATGGTGTACAATGGTATTTTTCAAAGTAACTTTAAAAACTTAAGTAATAGGTTCCATATTTATTTTTGAATTTTCAGGTTTAAGTATTATTGAGGAGTTAAGTATTATTAATAAATTAAAACACATGGATTTGTTTCCCCAGTAATGTTATGCTAAAACTAGTTTTTTCTCTAATAATATATTGAGTACATATATACACATAATTTCTAATAATATATAATATTTATTACATTAAATATAATTATTTTGATGTTTAAAGCTTAATTAATATTTAACATATTCTTATTTTTACATTTTTTCTTAGTTTTCAGTGAATCGAGAACATGCAAGATATTTTCTAAAGAGTTCTATACTCTTGTACTTTTAATCATACCAACTTTATATGTTGAATTTATGCATATCCAATTTGGTGTTTAAAAAAATTCTATATTATAAACCTTTTTTTTTTATTAGTAATGAACTGATAATTTTTAACTTAAATTATATTTTTCTTAAAATTTTCAACCTAACAGATTTTTTATTTCTGTTTTCTTTATTCTGTTTTTTAAAAGATTATTATTAAAGTATTTATTTGTTAACTATTTTTAAAACTTAAACTTTCTATAGATAAAGGCTAAATCAAATTCATTCTTCAAAAAAGTATATTCCCTTCAGTGGCTTACCTTCTTTTCCTAAATATAAGTATCATAAATCTGAGGGGTTTACTGTCTTTTGTAGACATGAGTCATGCTCCAGGGATACTCTACTGATCTTTGTTTTTGGAACCTCCTTGTCATCCAATTTCCTCTTTTATTTATTTTTTTTTACTCTTCACACATAGGCTCCACATATGCCCTTTTGTAACTGTAATGGTTGGTAATAACAAAAAACAGTAAAATAGTAAACTGAACTGGTTTAGGGACTATATTATGGGTAAAACCGAGTTTTAATTATAAACAAATAACACTGATTTCAGTTTCTGGAATTCCTCTTTGCTGCCATTCTGCACTTGATAAATTAATATTTGAAATAAAAATAAGAGACTTTGTGTCAAAAGAAAAAAAATCAAATTATCAAACAGCAAATGCAGCTATGTTTGTA
This sequence comes from Trichonephila clavata, assembly GCA_019973975.1. Lineage (NCBI taxonomy): Eukaryota > Metazoa > Arthropoda > Arachnida > Araneae > Nephilidae > Trichonephila > Trichonephila clavata. The sequence continues at coordinate 50,939 of BMAO01034134.1, forward strand.
TGACAGTAGAAAGTAAACTAGGAGTTTGGTCATAGATGAAAAAAACCAGAACTCCTCCATAACTCAAGAAAAAATGCATAAAACTGAAAAAAAAATTTGTGTGTATTTTATAGAGATTAATATAGTATTAAAACCAAAAATGAGTTTTAATATTTTGATCAATTCTCTGCATTTTAAATGTCAAAAATTGCCTTAGTCCAATATATTTTTTCCATTAATCCTCATGTTGTGGCCCACGTTAAATAACTGCCATATGTATGTGGCCCGGCTTGAAAAAAGGTCGAGTCCCTCTGATGTATGGTGTCCTATTTTCTTTGGCCCATGCTTTGCTGTAGATAGATGGCAGGAGTAAATCTGCTTCGGTCAATTGGCTAGTGATAAGTATCTGCTTGAATTTTTCAAAGCCCTAAAGAGACATTGATGTACGGCTGATAAGGATAACTCATATTTCCAAGTGTATCATCATATAGATGCTGTAGTATTATATTCTGGGTAACCCCTTGGTAAATGCTGAGCCTGAGTCAGTTGACTGTTGGCTGACTCATTTGTTGGCTGCTCTGTACTTAATATTGCTACCTCCTTATCCAATAGTCAAACTTTCTTCTACACTACAAATTTTGAAACACGATGTAAAAAATCAAACAAAAGCATTTATTAAATACAATCTCCCACCCTACAATTAGAACCCCCCCCCCCCCCGCAAAATGAAGATAAAAATGGTAATTAACACATTTAGGAAAAAACCTATATAAGATATATCAAATGAGGGTGTGATTGTGTATGGCATAGATGAATCAATACAGAAATGGCTTGTTGAAACTGGCTTCTTGTGCATATTTTGGCATCGACCAGAAACCAAAAGTAATAATTAAAATTTTATTTCTCTGTGTCATGTTCCATAAAATTTAGTAGGTTTTTATCTTCAGTTTTTTTTTCACAGGAATCAATATTTTAATATAATCTGGATGAATTTTACTTTTTAAATAAATGACGTTATCACATTTTCATCTTATCTATAAAGTTTTTAAAATTATTATAGTTGAAAAAAATTGTTTAGAGCACCATAGATTAAATTAGCTTTATTGCCTTTCACTCATTCACCAAAAAAAAAGTTATTATGAAGATTAAAGGACATTAGTTTTTCACTGCCATTTTATTTTTTTTAAAAATCGTCTTATCCACTATAATTTTAAATAAAGGTATTACATATATGTATAATTTCACCATAGTCAATTGATATGTAAATAAGAATTTGAAAAAAATTACTATTTCATCATAAATTTTTACCTTAAGATTTCCTAAATTTATTGAAAGGAATTTACTCTCTCATATTTTAGACATAAAAGTTTCATTATATACAGAAGCCAAAAAATTTTTTAAAAAATTCATTTGTTGCAATTAATTTTTTTCCAAAACTGTACTTAATCACTTATTTTTTGTAAAATCATTTTTTTAAAAATTTTTTAAAAATATTTTTTTGACTTGGGGGAAAAAATTATCTGGTGGAAGAAAAATGTTGAACAGAATTTTTTTTAATTTTTTCCCCCTCCAAATATTTAAAACAGGCATTTAATATTAGGATGCTTGGTTTTTTTTAAACCTCTTAATTTGAACACTTTGCAAATCAATTGTCGGATTTTTTAAAATTTAGTTCATTTCATGATGAGGAATTAAATGTATAAAAAGACCTTCAAATATAAGAAAATTCTTCTATAAAGGTTAATTACTTGTAGAAAGGAATTAAATAATCTAAAGATATTATAATTTAAATATTTTTAAGACATTAACATTGATATCAATTTAATAAAGCTGCGATTGGGAAGTCTAAAAAGTTGTGACACTTTTTTTTCTTCTCAAATTGATTTGTAAGTTAGCTCATTGTTACATTACATAGTTAGAGAATGTTACATTGCTCATTGTTACATTACATAGTTATGCCTAGAATATATGTTTAGATGCATTGTGTTACTGATATGGAGTTGGAGACAAATGAAATACAGGTTTTTGTAACAACTTTTTTCAATGCTTATTAAAATTTTATATTTTTTTAAATTCTCAGTTAATTTTCTTTAAAGAATTGAAGCTGAAGATTATGCTAAATTGCAAGAAATGATGTCTAAACTTCGTTCAAAAGATGAAAGATGCAAGGCCTTCAAAGATGAAAAGAATTCATCTATGGAACAGGTAAAATCTTACTTTAACTTTTTACCCCTAATTCATTTATTTTATCTTATACATTTATTCAGATTAATGATAAACCCTCTTTTCTTGTTTAACTTTGAAATATTAGTTTCAATAAAAGTATTTACTGTTAGACTGCATTTGTCATATGAAAAACAACATCCAAATTCAGATACTTTTCAAATAGAAAAATGCTCTTGTATCTTATTCTGACTTCTCTAACATGTAGAGCAATATATTGCTCATTTGTTTCTTTGATATGCTAAAATTCTGAAATTTTGTACATATTTGTGTGTTTTTTTAAAGTTTTATCTAATAATAAATTTCTTAGTCAAAAAGATAAAGTCTTTCATATATGTGATAGTATAACTTTTATATCATTGATTTTTCGGCTCTATACAATATCAGGAGGATTTTAATGTGCTCCAAGTAACAAGACTTAGAGCAAGAAAACATGTAGATAAAATTCAACAAAAATTACTGAATGTAATTAAAAGTAGATTGCAACTTGTTAGTGCCAAAAAAGGGGAGGAATTAATTTTGCAGGAGTAGATCTGCTCTGTCAAATATGCTCTTTTTAGCAAATGCTTATGAATCAGATATTCTGAGATTAGCATAGGTAATGATGTAGCCAAATAAGAAGATTGAGTGAATCAAGAAATTTGCATTCATGATACCACAAATATATATATTTTATTGAATACTAATATTAATAGAACTTTTATATAAATGTTCACTAAAGATTTCATTGCAAGAGATTCAATTATAATCATAATAATAAACATGGAGTATATTAAAATAAGAAAATGCAAAATAATTACTAAGAATAAATCTGAAAGTCATATTTTTCTTAGTGTACTAAAAAGTAGAAAAGGAATTTTAAAAAATCTCAAGGTCAAAACAAAAATATATGAGGTATTGATAGAAATTCTATAGAGCAAAAATTGGAATTTTAGTATGCTCGTGATATATCTATTAATACTGTATTCTTATACATTTAGGAATTTTCTTTTTTACAATATATACATGTTAAATTTTCTATCACATTAATTTCAGTTTCTAATAGCACAATTTTTGTTTGATTTCCATTTTTTTTTTAGAGAAGAACAATTTTACTTATCTACTAATTTTTATTTCAATAAATCAATCTCTCCTTGCATAAAATGTTTGTTATTTATTGTTAAATGAGTTTTTATTGCATATTTCTGAATTTTGAAGCCACAATATATGTTTTAAACATGTGTTATCAGCTGATTATTTTATATTAATGTTAAAGCAGTATAAGCTGTCTAAAAATAAGTTACTGAAATTTAATTCTACTCTAACTATTTTGAAGATAGCTGAAATAGGTTTTAAGTTTTCACTAAAATATTTCCTTTTGCAAAACAGTTGTTTTCCCCTGCTCTTTAATTGGAAAAGGAATCCATAAAAGTGATTTTTTTAAACAAAATTAAGAATAATATTCAATTAAAGATTCAAAGTATATTAGGTTTTCTCAGTTAAACAAATTCAACTTTCTTTTCTTGTATATATATATGTGTGTGTATGTGTGTGTGTTAGTTTGGGGAACTTAATTTTTTAAGAAGTTCCCATTTTTCACTTCTTAAACATGGAAGTTTGAAAATTGAGTTATTATAAGAGAATGTTATTTTTGAGTTATGAGTCATGTTATTTATAAATTTATTTATTTACTGAAACACACACATTCCATCATATTGTGTGTTGTGTATTCATCATTTAAAATCTTTCGTCCTGGAATGATGAAATGGTGGTTGATTTATAATAGCACACAGTTTATTTACACATAAAACACAGTTATATATATTAATTACACAGACTATATATATGTTACTTACGTATAAACTTTAAATTCGTAATACCACATACTTAGAGCTTGTAAAAACTAAACCGTAACATAGAACGTATTGGGCAGAATTGAAAACTTAAAATAATTGCATTCATTTAGATACAGGGTTACAAATTGGCTAATTTATTGCTTCCATAGCTCCCTTTTCAACATCCTCCCACCTTTTGAGTAGCCCTGTAATGATACTCAAAACATTTAAGAACATTAAAAATATATAATACTTAACGTAAAATGTATATTAAATTTAATTTACACATGAAAAAATATATTATCAAGTATAAAAGCTAACTTTAAATTTTACAGATTAACTGGTAAGGTACTTACCAGTCTACCATTCCTTGTTATAACTGAAGTTGAGCCATTAGTTACACTTAATACAGGACTGTCCATCTCTAGGCAAAATAATATCTGAATTGGTCTCAAGAATTCTGAATTTGCAAGTTTTTCTACATGAGCTAAGTCCCCAAAAGTTCGTTTCTTGTTAACACATCTTCCAGAAGAACTATTTCTCCTACTTTCAATGGTTTAATTTGACGGTTTTTTACAGACTGATGACGTAGCTGTCCCAGGTACTCAGATTGAAATCGTTTTCTAAGTTGGTCTCTTATGCTCTAGATGTACTTAGCTCTCTTGCTTAATTTTTCTTTATCGACCAAGTCGATATCGGGTACGCCAGACTTCGGAATTTCTCTCAGAAACATTTCTGTAGTTAAAGGTGAAAAATCACGAACGTTGTCGGATACGTACGTAAGAGGTCTTGCATTGATAATTCTTTCACATTCACATAGCTCTGTAAGAAGCTCTTCGTAATTAAGTGCAGCACATGACCTAGAATTTTGCATAAAATTTGTTTTACCATTTGCACTAAGCGTTCCCACCACCCACCCCACCAGGCGGCGGTTGGAGGACTGAACTTCCACTGAATTTCTTGTTCCAAAACTTTTGAAAGTAACTTATCCCAGTAAAGCTCATGTAGAAGCCTTTCAGCTCCTCTGAAATTTGTCCCATTATCTGAATAAATGGTAGTTGGTCTTCCACGTTGGATAATGAAATGTCTTAATGATTGGAAAAAGGTCTCTGTTGTAAGGTAAAGTGGACCGGCCAGGTCAACTCCTACGATTTCAAAAAAGGCTGCTTCACTTACTCTATCATTTGGCAAAATACCTGGATTTGCATCATATCTTTTAGACGTAAATCTTTGACACTTAACACATTTTCGGATGCAATTTCGAATAATCTTGCAAGTTTTAATAATCCAGTACTTTTTGTGTAAATGTGACATTAACATTGAAGTACCAGCATGTAGTAAATCAATATCTTCATTCATTATCAATAATTTAACAACTGTATGATCAGATGGTAAAATGATAAGAAACTTAGTCATTAGTATCTTCTCGATAAGCAACATTAGTTTTAGTTCTAATTAGTCCATTACTATCAACTATAGGTCTTAATTTGATTTTGTCATCATTTATAACTTTAAATGATTCCTTTTGAATCAACAACATAAGTGCTTTCTCAGCTCTTTCAAGTTCAGCAACTAACAAATTCTCTAAGAATTCAAAAGTGGTTTTTCATAACTTAAAGTAAAATCTAAATATTCATGCTAACATGCATACAATTTTTTTATAGATGAAAAATACTTATAATACCAATCACTATCATCTGTTTTAGCTAATGTAATGACAATAGTGTTATGCATCTCTGAGTTAACCAACTACACATCTGGATTGTCTTCAAATTTTGGCCAGTTTTCCTCACTCTCATGCAACCAAACTGGTCCCTCCCACCATCTTTGTTTTAACAATTGTTCAGAGAACACCCTCGAGAAGCCACGTCGGCAATATTGAAAATTTCGGGAATGTGTCGCCAAATGATGGGGGATGTTAGCGAGCGTATTTCTTGTATGCAGTTTTGTACAAAAGTCCCCCTATTTTGATCTTGCTGTATCCAACACAAAACGGTAGTTAAATCAGTCCAACAAAAAATATTTACATGGTAAAGTTGGAGATCTTGGATGACAGACGACAGTAATCTAGCTACGATTAAACAGGAAAGGAGATTTAGACGGGGTATAGTTAGGAGTTTCAATGGTGCTACTCTGCTTCTAGTGTCCACTAAATTAACTATTACTTCATCTAACTACTCTTAAATAAATGCACAATGTGTAAGTTTGTTGACTCGTGTCACAAAAAACGTATAAACTCAATGAAACGTCAGTTGAGGAAATATTTAACCATCTTGGTAATTTTATCTCCGATAAGGCATTTAATTGTTGCTACCACCTTTTAAATTTCCTTAAGTCATCTGGGAGAATTTCGTCCCACATAAGTTTTAAATCCCACGTTTCTTGTAAAATCAACTTGGGTATCAACATCACGAGTGTGGTAAAACCTATCGAATCGAAAACCTGTTGAGCAACAGCTAAAACTAATCTTTTTGGTACAGGTTTATCTGATTCTATAGTTAGCTGTATTTTTCAAAATAACATATCTGAGTCTGTATGCCATTCTAAACCCAAAACTGAAATATTTTCCTCATCAACGAATCATCCTCAGAGATCACCCCTTTTAAATTAGATTTCCACCCTCTTAAATTAAAATGGCCTGTAGTCATAATCATTTGTGATTCTAGGATAAACTTTTTCATTTCTGACTCAGAATTTAGGCTAGTTGCACAACTATCAACGTAAAATGCGCTTTTAAGCGTTTCTGCTGTGCAACTTAAATTCTTGGGTACATTACTTAAATGATATTGCAGCGTAGTGGCTAACAGATATGGACTACAAGTTAAACCAAAAACCACCCTTCGATGTCTGTAAACCTCAACTTGTTCAGGGGCATCTTTTACGAACCACAGAAAACATAAAAAATTGTGATCCTTTTGAAATTTGTAAGGAGGCTTTTTCTATATCTAAAATAACAACTATGTAGTTCTTACAGAATTGATTAAGAATCATTGGAATGATTTCTATCAAGTTTGGTCCAGTAGACAAACAGTTATTTAACGATGAAGAACCTGCGGAATGCGAACTTGCGTTAAACACTGGTCTTAAACTCATAGTAGGTACTGTTTTCCTTAAAAACAGGTCTATGCGGCAAATAGTGTACTCTCTCAGATTCTGCCTCCAATACCTTTTCAATTATACCAAGGGACAACCAATTTTCAAAAACTGCATTGTAAGCCTCTATTTTATCGGTACTTACTAATTTTCTTTTCATACTTAACAAACTTTTATCAGCCAACATTTTATTCTCAGGTAAGAAGGAATAATATACTATCCACAGCAACACAACTTCATACATACCTTCTGAGTTAACACTAAGAGTTTCATTAAAATACTTATTAGTCTCCTCTTCTAACTCAATTTTAGATTTGCACTGCGCAAGATCTGTAATTCCCAACACGCCTAACTTCCAAAGATCACTTATAAATGGATTTTGTACCAACAACGAAGATACTATGTAAGAATGACTATTAACGGTTTGCTCAGTGCAAAATACTTCCCTAAAACTGTCCAACCTAACCGAGTGTGTACAGCTGTTAAATTAGATTTAAGAGTTTGACTTTTCCCTTTAACTGTTTTCCTCTGACATCAGCCCCAATTAATAACTTTATTTCCTTATCAACGTTAAACCTATTTATTTCCAAATCAGTAAGTTGAATGCCGTGCATTTTAAATCCATTTAACCATAGACCAAATGGGAGTTGCTCAATCTCGGAACAAATGCATTTTTCCTGACCAAGTACTTCAAATTTACACTTATAACCACCATCAACATTACTTGATTCTATGACATAATTATTATATACACTTTAAACCAGGGGTGGGCAGACTTTTCCAGGGAGTTCTAATTTTTTCAAGGAGTTGTGGTCCACCCAGTGTCAGTGGCGCACGCAAGGGCGGGGGAGGGGTCCACAGGTCCGGACACTCCCTCCTAACCCTTCATTTTTTTCCGATTCATTATAGTCCCATGTATATAGTATGTAAAATGTAATTAAGTATTTGATATTACAGTAGTTTTTTTTACTTATTAATGTTAATGCTTTTTTCCCAGTAATTTATTTATTGCTGTGTTTTGTTCCCGGCAATCGACAAAATAAAAAAAATATGTTTAGCTGTGTATTGGGGTATGGTACGAGAATGGTAGACCTTCAACCTCGACCCCCTTCCCTTCAAAAGCTATTGTGTATGCTACTGCCCAATGTTGTAGTTGTGGTGAGACAGGGAAAAGATTATTATAAATTAATAATAAGTACGGAATATATGTACTCTCTTATATATAAACCTACAGAACTAAAATAAAAAAAGCAACACTTTTAAAACCGCATTTAAAGCCAAACGCAAGATACAAACTTAATATAAGCCCCAAATATAATTATATCAAATGATACATTTATTATGAAACAATTAAAAATACATTAAAAAAATAAAACATTTTTATCTAAAGTTAGTTTTTGTTGTTATAGTCAGTAGAACGCTTAGTCTGCGTACTGTCAGCCAATCTTAAATTTCCATATATAAGTATTAACTGGTAAAATCTTGGTGGTCCACTCGTCGATTGCGATCGACGTAAGGCCCACCACGGCTTTAAACAATGTCAGAACTAATGTAAGATTTCATACTGCCTGTATCAAAAATTGCTCTTACTAACATTTCTTTCATACGGTTATGCAATCTCACGATTAAAGTTTGAAGGTATACATCTGAATGCTTAACATGGTTATTTAAAGTGTTGGTTACAGTTTCTTCAACTTTCGTATTGTTTGGATAATTATTATCAAGGTTTGAAGCCAAATCTGTGCATAGAATTGGGAAGTGCCGGTACTGGCAAGCAAAACATCTTACATTGGATTTGCAAGAAATTGCTCTATGTCCTCCTTTAAGACAAACAAAGCAAGCCTTTTTATTCTTCACAATGTTTTTCTTATCCTCTAAAGACATCTTAGTTTTAGAACTATCCTTACAACTTTGTGACAGATGTGATTTCTCACACAAAACACAAGTTTCATTCCTTTTAAAATTCTTAGATTGATATTTACTATGCATATGTTTACGTGAGCTTAATAGTTCTGTAGCAGTAGGTATTGAATTTTTACCTTCGTATCTGTTAGAATTTCGTTTAACTTTTCAGAAGTAAAAATATTGTGCACTAATTTTATTCTTAATTCAGATTCCACTCCATGTTTCAAAATTAATGAATCTAAATCATTCTTACCTGTAATTTTGGGATGTGAAGTAAATCTGGAGCATGCACAAGCTTTTAGAAATTCACTAGGCAAGCATCATACTAGAGGGAAAATTATATCAGCATATTTTTCTTTTGTAACGCCAAGTGAATCCAAAGCCATCAGTTGAGTTTGCAATTTATCTTAAAAAGAGAGAAGATATGTATCTTTCTTTTCCTTTATCACTAGATTTAATAATTCTCGAATATAAACTTGAATAAGAACGATTTCATTACCGAATCTTTCTTTTAAATATTTCACTGCTTTGGGATAGTTCTCAGCGGTTGCTCGAAAACTTTTGATGATTTCTGTGGGTTTCGAACCTGCAACTGTAGACTGGATAAGATATTGAAACTTATCACTTTGTTCGATCTTATTGTTCTCGTGTATTTTTTCAAACTTAGACCAAAAATTTAACCATTCTTTCAGATTTCCATCAAATTTTCGTAGCTCAATTTCCGGCAGTTTAAATTGAGGAACTGATTCAGTAAGATGTGAATTTTTCGATGACGTATCTTCGTTTGAAAGCGGTTTAGTAATTATTCTATTAATTTTCGTTTTCAAAGCAATAAATCGATCCTCAAGCTTTTCACATGATAGATATTTCTTTTTGTAAATATATTGATTGCATTTTTCTTGCTGCAGTAAATCAAGCACTTGATCATCACATTCTTTAAGTTGTTTAAACTTTTCTGACAATTGTTCCAACGTAGCTTCAATTTTATCAAATTTTATATCACTTAATTCTGATGATAATAAAGCTTTTAAATTATTTGCGCTTTTTGTAAGCACTCCTCTTATGGTAGTGCGTTTTTGCTTTATAGCATTCGTTATGAAACTGTTTATCAAACACTTTTGATTCCTAATAACTGTGCTGTGTGCTACACATTCCTAAACTCTTAATAACCAGCAAGCATAAAAGCGATTCGTGAAGGTCACTGACTCATCTATCCTGGCTGGCTCGCCACAAATGTTGCATATTCATCATTTAAAATAAAATCTAATCAAATCTTTGGTCCAGGAATGATGAAATGGTGGTTGATTTATAGCACACATAAAACACAGTTGTATACATTAATTACACAGATTATATATATGTTACTTGCGTATAAACTTTAAATTCGCAATACCACATACTTAGAGCTCGTAAAAAATAAACTGTAACATAGAATGTATTGGGCAGAACTGAAAATAATTGCATTCGTTTAGATACAGGGTTACAAATTGAGAGGAAACCACTTTGGCTAATTTATTGCTTCCATAGCTACCTTTTCAACATTGTGAATCATGGAATAATTATGATTTTAGTATATTTCTGTTATTTATAGGAGTTATTCAATGAAAACTTGAAAAATCTATTTAATTTTTTTTTTCAGTTTAAGTTGTAAAGAGTAGTTAGTTGCAAATTTGTTGCAGCAGTAGTTTTAGGCATTCACTTCAGTCTATATATGTTTCCCTCTCAAATTCAAGTTAACTTCTTATTTTCTGATTAACTATTTTTTACCATTTGCAACCTCTAGGGTTATTTTTGCATCTGTGTTATTGAGGTGCATGATATAGGAGAATTGTTTCTGTACAAGTGTGCAGAAGTTAAGAACAAACTCATTTTTACAGATATTTAAAAAATTATTGAATTAACACTAGGAAAATCGGGTATGAAAGTATCTAAAAGTATTACTAAAAAAAGATGATAAAAAAGTGCACTCACTCATGATAATGATTTATGTTCATGAACATATGATAATTAAAATGTTGTTGCAAGATTGCATTTATGTAGGGTTTAATATGGGATATGATTGCTCCTCTGACAGCAATCATGTTGTTCAAGATTTTGGGACAATAAATCCCATTCTTCCACCAAGCCTCTTCTTTACTTTGCGAATGTTCTGAAAGGGGGTAAATGAGTTGCAATTGCTCTGCCAAAAGCATCTCAGACATTCTCTAGGATTCAGTCCTCTCAGTCTTGAGGTATTCATCAGCACACAAACCAAGTCTTATATATATGGGCATTATCATTCATAATAATAAACTTGGTTCTGGTACCTGTTTGAAAACCTTCACATGGATCTTAATACCTTGGAGCAGTCAAGGTGCCTTCCTGAAATAAGTGCACCTTTCCAGCTGAGATTATAACACCGCTACTATTATGTTTAAGGGTCTTCACCTGGTCCTTGGATTTCTCTATATGTGAGCATGTCAAGAATTAGTATTCAGTCTTGATCTTAGTTCATCTGCGGATATAACACAGGCCCTCGGCTCTTGTATCTAAGGTTGTTATATACACCTTGCCAGGCAGAGTTCTCCTATGATCTGGAGTGAGATGCAATACAGACCATTGGTCTCTTGACATAATGCCCTGTCTTATTAAGCCTTCAAGTTGAGTACCTGTCATCTCTCTACTGCAGTTAAAGCTAAGTAAGTTATCCTGCCAAGTGGTGGTTTTTGTAACTGGTTTTCTGGATATTAGCCCCATACTTTGAAATTCAAAGTTTAAATCCCATTAAGCCATCTTTCTACCTCCACTTGCCTCCAATCTCCCAACTGCTCTCCATTATAATCCATCATCTAGCCTTTAAACTTTTGCAAACAATGGCACAAAAACAAAGATAGTTGTAAGTCTTCAGAAACACAAGTAAAACTAAAACCATATAGTGTTTAAAGTATCCATCAGTTTTCTTAATTTGCACAAAACAATAGAAATGCATTGAATTTGAGTCCAAAATTAAGAAAAGCCTCTTTTCTTTGTTATGTTTTCCAATATTTATTAAGAACAACCGAGTACTTTTTGAAAAAATGCTTTGGTTTGTTAACTTTGGCATACCAATATATTTTTATTGCCATTTCTTCTAAGTGACAAGTTTTTTTTTAGTCTCGACAGTTAGCATTGGCAGCATCAGATCTACGAGATCTTATTCGCCAAAGACTTGATAAAGATTCATTTGTTCGTCGGAGTCAACAAGCTGCTTTAGAATCCAGGTTATTAAACATAGAGCCACGCATATCTCGATCTGGGAAAAAGGATTCTCCTGCTAAAGAAAAGGATTGATTTTTTTCTGTAAATAAATTTTATCTTGTATTTTGTGATATTTGTATATGTAGATTGTGGAATTTTATAGATTCAGTTTTTTTTACTGTAAATTCATATTAAGAATGCATTCTATGTTTTCTTATTGATATATATTACTTTATGCTTTAGATTTTTGTGAAGTGTATCTAGTCAATTTATGTTCTTGGATATTTTTCCCCATTTAATACTACTACTACTGCATAAAATATGTAGATTGAGACTGAAACAAAGTAAAAACTGGTATCTATTTGTAACATTTTCTAAGTAAATAGAGCAAAACTGCTATTAGCAGATTTTTCTCATACTAAGAAAATTAGAAATCACAAATTTTTGTATTGGAATTCAGGGTAAGAAAATATTTGTCATTAGAATTTTTGAAGTATTATTATTGTTTTGACTATATCATGCAGAACTAATTGATAGTTGTATAATAGGTTTTGTAATTGTATTGAAATATAGCCAATTTTCATCTGCCTTTTTATCAATTGTTGTCTTTAGAGTTATTGGGAAACTGGAAGATATATGTAGGACTAGTTAAGCTGAAATAAAAATTTCCATGAAGGATTTTTATTGACGAACATATTTATTTTCATTGATAAATTGAAAAGTTCCTGCAATTGTAACTCGAGAGGTGCATTTTATGAAAATGTTTATTATTAGTTTGATAAATAAAGCTCTTCTTTAATTAGGTAATAAAATCAATAAGAAAAAGCAACATTTAAAGCCTTTTTATTTATCTATTATTAAAAGATTTAGTTTTTAAATTTTTCCTTTAAACTTATTGCCATTGCATGTTTATGGCACATTTTCTGATTTTTTTTTGTCAGCTTAAAAAAATTTAATTATTAGTATTCAAAAGGTTATGAATTACAGGTGTTAAATAATTATTTAAATGCAGATATTTAAATTACCATTTTGTAGTTAAGAAAATAAGAAGGGAGAACATGCTAATTTAAATATATTTATTTTGTATGGTTTGTAATATTTCCTTTGAAAATCATAATTACAAATATAATCCTTACATAATGAGCTTAATGAAGATCTCTTATCAGAGTGACTAGAGATGACTTTTTAGTTGTGAAATAATAGTTAAAATAAGATAAATTCTTGGTCTTCTCCAGAATAAAGCCATATGTTTTATTTTTATGTGTCCATTTGATAAATGAATTAGAAGTTTTGGTGTTTAAAAATCATAATTTTTATTTAGCTGCATTTGTATATTTTTTAATTTTGTTAGAAACTTAACACATTTGGACTTTTTCATTTTAAGTAAATCTGTCTTATTCTACAAAAAAGCTTGGTATAAAGAAATAATGGTATATTTCAATTATTTCATTTTTATTTAAAAATAATTTTTAACAAGTAATATATAGATATATTTTGTTGAAAGAGGTCTAATAATTAAGCACTTAAATCAAGCAAAAAAGTTGAAAATGTTACTTTTTAAGTTATTAGTTAAAAAAACCATTGCATCTCTCTGAGTAAATTGATTTAGCTGAAATTGGTAAAAATATCATGCACTGTTCAACATTCAAAGACAAAAATTAATTTCCCCCTTTAATTCTTGTTGTAATGAAGTAAGATTTTGTTTATTATTGTTGGTACTTAGAAAGGTAAGATGTTGAAAGACATTAATAAATAAGAGGATTTTTCTATTTTGTTTCAGGTATTAAATGTTTTAACTTTAAAATTATATCCAACATTTTAATTAATATATTCCATCAATAATTTTACAAAAAATTGTTGTTTTTTAATTACTGATCAATGCTGTTTTAGAAAGGTTTCTTAAAATAAAGGAAGGGAAGGCTATGAAAGATAAAGAGAGCATTTCTTTTAAAATTACTCAAAATATTTTACCACATATTTCAGTTTTCAAATGCATTTATTAAGTATAGTCGTACATGTCTTATGTAATCATGAAATGAAAACCATTTTAAGATCTTTATTAATAGGTTTAATAACACTTTCAGTAAGTAAAATAAATTGTCAACTTAAATATATTCTTCTCTCAGAAATCAATTTTACATATGTAAAATAGCTTAAGAAACACAAATTTTTCTAAACACAATTTCCTTATTATCAGTATTATCTTATTTATATATACTATGTGAAAAATTCCAAATCTCAATACAACCAAATTTTACATTTCTTTGAGTATTGTTAGTTATATGTATGTATTTAAGTAATTGTAAGGATATTAAAAATTTAATCTCTTAAATATGACTATATTTTAATTTGTGTTCTATTAATGAAATATTGGAAGAAATTGATATTTATTGATAGTTATAATAGCATTAATATATTAAAAAGTATAACATCAGTAACTTAAATAAGAGCAATGTGAAGAATTTTATTAATTTTCTTCTTTTTAGTTGACTTTTATGAATTTTAATTGAATACAAATGCTCACACTTTATTTAATAAAAAAACTATTGTACAATGTAAAATTATAGAAAAAAATTATTTACTTCCCTTTAAAAATATAATGTACTGATTTAGTTTTATATTACTATGTTTTCTTTAAATTAATGTGTTTTGGGCATGTTATACTGTAAGTATTAGGTCTATTGTCATTTTATCACAAGTTTTCAAATCAATTAACTTCATATATTTTTACATTGCTTGCACAATTTCCTTTTGATTTGTGATATTACTGTATTTAAACATGAAATATATATTTATTTTTCTTTGTACTTTATAAATGCTCAATGTTTCTGTTGCATGTTTTTTCTTGTAAGTATGTCTTCTAGTCCTTTTATATTTCATATATATATATATATGTGTATATATATTATTGAATTCTGATCTTTTGTACCTTTTAAACTTGTGATATTTTAAAAATTTAGAATTGTTAATAAATGTAGATGCTTTTTAGGCATTAGAATTTATATTATCTTTGTGTGATATTTATCTTTTAATATTCTAGAAATTAGTTTCTCCCAAATTTAGCAAATATAATATAATGTAAAAGTAAATTGCTCTGCTACAAGTATTTCTTATATCAAGCATATGTGATATTGTTTACTTTTATTTATGTAAAAAAAACATTTTGCTAATTAATAATCAAATAAGGTTATGAAGTTTGCTTTTAAATACATTGAATTTTGAATATTTCACAGAACTTTCATAATGCATTAACCCTTTCAAAAAATGTGAATATACTAATTAGGTGGCAGCATATTTACAGCTTTAAATAGTAAGCTGTAGTAAACGGTACCATTAAAATTATAATAGTGCTTTGAAGTTAATTGCTGATAGTTTTGTAGAATGAGTTCAAGCAAAAAAGGAAACTGTGCTTTAAAAAAATAATCAAAACTTATATTTTTCATTCTATCACATTCTTTTGCGACTTACATAGATTTAAATACATTAAGAAAATGAAAAAAAAAAGTAAATTTTTATTCATATAAATAATGTATTCTCATTCAAAAATATTTATAATTACATTTCATTTTTCTAAACACATGTCTAACTTAACTTTGAGATTTACAAATATAAATAATTATATGTTGAAAAGATTTACAAACATTCCTATTTTAGCTTAAAAATAAATGCAAAAAAAACCCCCTATTTTGTAACTATTGATAAAGATAAAATATTAATTGTTAGAATTTTTATTTGATCATATTGCATTGGTCAAGAAAAATGTTTCAGAATTCATGTTATATTAATATTTATCAATTTTTTTTAGATTTATCCTGAAAAAAAATTCTAATAAATTTAAAGACAAGTATAAGATATTTAATGTATAACAAAATTCCATGAAGAAAATATTGAGTGTTTTTTAAATAACAAGTCATAAACAAAGAGTAATTTCAAGAGAGAATAGGAAAGAGTTTTAAACTGTATTTTTTTACATGCAAAATACATTGATTTTCTCCACTTCACAAAATAAAAGCTAAAATAGTTTGAAGTAAGGGAAATTATTTATAAATTCTTAACATGAAACAATTGGCAAATTTCTAAAAATGCAAATCTAATTAAATTTTATTAATTTTTGAAATGTTATTTCTTATCTAGCTTTAACTTCTTAGAATGCAATATGATAAGTACTACAGTAAAACCTTGATCCAACAGATATGGGAAAGTGTAATTTTAGAATCAATTTTTCTAATAATTTCAATTTTATTACAAACAATACTTATTCTCATAAAATTTTTATTTTCTAAAAAAATACAAATAATTAGCATTATAGAATGCAATATTTGGCTTTTAATATTCAAAAAAGTATTTAGTGAAACATTAATTTTAGAAATTTTCTAATAGTTAAGAAATTTATATATTTTCTATTTAATGGACAATCATTGTAACAAAGTAATTGGTCTGCCTATTCTATTCAATCAAGGTTTTACTCTGTAGTTAAGTAAATTGTGCAATTATTTAGTTCACTGAAAAAAATTCAGTTACACATTACAAAATCTAAGTAGTATGAACCATTTTTATAATATTTTAAAATTGTTTGCTTTAAATAATGCTAAAATAATAAATGCTCTAATTTGACAAAATGTAATTGAACTGTTATTAGTTCAAAGGACTGATTTTTAATTGTTGAAAAAGTTGTATATTTCATTTGTTGCTCTCATATTTTTATTAAATAAACTTTTTGAATATATTTTGCTTATTGAGAATAAAATATATCAATCATCAATATTTTGTTATTGTAGTACTTTTTTAAATTTTTATACATAAATTAAAACTTGAAATCTCAGTATTTGTTAGCATTTAATTGTTAATAGGTATTTGATATTTCCTTATGTATTATTAAAAGATTATTATATTACATTTATTATTTTTTTAAATAAAGAGGTAACTACTATTTCCAAGAAAGTGCTAATTTTATATTTGATAAAAAAATATTATGTAGAAGATATCTTGTCTCATACATTTAAATTGTCTTTTTTAAAAAAGAAGTTATCTGGTGAAAATTTAATGATTCCATAAGGGGTGATTACATTTATTTTAATATAAACCATTCTTACTTTCAAAATGTTCTTAAATATCAAAGACCAAATAATCTAAGCACCAAAATATTACTTTAATGCCTAATCAAGATTCTATAAGTAATTTTTCACTCATAATTTTGAATTTTTTATCTCCAGATTTCATTAAATAACGTTTCTAATAAGCTTCACAATAGTTACTTCTCAAATGAAATAGAAAATCAGACTGGCATTACAAATCAAATGTTTAAAGCATAAGCCTTTCACAGTTTAACACATGGAAAAGTACAAGCACACTATTTAAAATTCAGAGTAGTAATTTTTATTTGGGAGAATTACTGTGTCAACTAACTTTTTTATCTATTCTGTATTATAAATTATTGTAATTTTTCAAAAATAAAATAAAACATCAGAAAGTTTACCTTTTGAAGATATTTAAAAATTTATTTTAAAAGAAAACAAATTTTTATTTTTCCAAATTACAATTGTAATAGGATATTTATAATATCCTTTAAGCTTTGAATATTAATATAGATTATTACCATACAGATACTGAAATAAATATATTCATATGAAACTATGAACTTTATCTGTATTTTCACATTTTATAAGTTTATCACATAAAAATAGTGTCTATAATAATAATAAAAAACAGAGCAAAACTTTGTCTAATGAATGTACCACAAAATGAAATGTCAAACAATTAAATACTGTAATCTTTTTGCTGCATTTTTTTCAGTATTTAAGTGAAAAATTAATTATGGTAATTTTAAACTTCTCAATTGAGAAGAATAACATTATTTCATGTATTCCAAATTTCTTTGATTGCACAAAACAATTCTTATGAAAACACTTACAGGTAATAAAAACATTTACAAATATTCTTAGTAAACAAAATATATACAATGAATTGTATTTAAATATAAATAAATGAAGGGTCAATATTCTTAAATACTCTTTTCTAAGCAATTCTTTATGCATTTTTTTCTTCGAAAATGTCACAATTTGAATGTTTAACTTCTAAAAAGCAATATTTCTTGATTTATAATGACTTAAGACAAGTATTGTGCAATTGGCTGGAAGATATTCACAAAATTTAAAATTATCTAATCATATTTTTTCTTAAGTCAATAAAATAAAATATGTAGAACAACATCAGACACAGACCAGCTTGCATAAAAGAAATTATTTTATCCTATCTAAATGCAACCTTTATTTTTAAATCTGCAGAATATTTTAACCTGCTGATTATACTAAATAATAAAATATATTTTAATTTCATTTCTATATACTATTTAAAATTTGCTTACTTTCTACGAGGAAAAGATACATCCAGGATCATAAGAATCGCATTCAAAATATCAACATTTTATTTTCTTACAAATATTGTGCAATTTTTTCATACTTGATTTGTGGCTGTTCTTGATAGAAAGTGATATCAATTACAATCTCTGCAGTCTCTAATAATCATTGTAAATATAACTAAATAAAATGTATAAACATTCAATGTGAAAACAATGCCACTTATATTATCAAATGCAAATAAACAATTTGAATTTTTGCAGTTTTTATTTTTATATTTACAGGTTTTCTATTTTTAAATCATTAAGTACTTAAAAATATAATACAAGTCTAAAATTTTTACAAATACCAAAATGATTGCTCTTTTTATTTCTCTGAAAATTTAACTTTGATTCCAATTGCAGCCAGTTCTGAAACCATATAAACTAGAACATAAGGTATTTGAACTCCAAATTTACTTTTTCTTTTGCATATTTGGCATTCATTATTCAGTGGAATGTTTCTAAGAGGTAAATCTGGAGGCTGTGTTACAGGAAATAACAAAATTCGGCATTTTGAACAAATGAATGCCTATGAATTGAAAATATATAAAAAACGCTGATTAATAGTAATAAAGTTTAAAGTATTAATTATATAAGTTGAACACAAAAAGTTATACACACACACACATATATATTAATTGAAAGTATACCAAAAAGGTTATATATAATTTACCTAAAATTAATATTAATCATTCATTTTTATTTTTAAAAAAAATCAAGTTTCCAATAATTAAGGTAATTACAAAAGAATGCTTGTATAATTATTTAAAATTGTTTATAGTTTGTTATTTTACATACCAGTGTGAGCTTTGAAATAGTTTTGATAAAATTACAAATTATGGACAAACAGCCAAGTTCATTCAATCTTATGGGATTTTCCATACCCATATTAAATCAATTTTAATAAAAAAAACTTTTACAGTTAAATGTTTTATAATAGCCTTAGATTTGCTTCATAATAATTTCAAGTTAGTTGATTGAGCAAAAAAGGAGGGTTGTAAAATGCAGATTTAATTTAACAGAAAGATAAAAAACAAAAATGCTTTGATTAAAAACATTCCTTAACAAAAAGTTGAAGATTCTATTTAAAAAGCAGTACTAAATGTAGTTAAAATCATTGGAAAAAATATTCACTTCAAAATGAAACATTTTTACATAGTTAAAAAGCATATTTTAAAAGAAGGTTTTTTAAATGCAATAATCCGTAGTTACTAACTAGTGAGGCAATTTTCAAAAAAGTAATAAATTAAGTGAAAATCATTGGAGCACAAATTTCATACAATCTAAAATATTTTTACATAAACAATTTAAAAGCATCTTTTAAAAAGTTAACAATTTTAAAGAGATTTTATTTAATGTATTAGCAATCCAGTTTAGGGACTAGCCATGTGAGGAAATTCTCTCTCAGCATGTTAATCAAAAATGAGCCCAGTTAAAACAAATCACATGGAAAACCAATATCATTCTGCAGAATGAAGGGAGGGGGCAGGGAGTTGCTTCAACCTTGTTTATATTGTTACGTAGATCGGGGTTCGAGGATTTTATGCAAAAGCAGTCGTAAGCAACAAGACAGTTCTTTGCGAGCGATGAGTATTTATTAGCGTAAATCAATCCTTAAAAATACAGGATTCAACAGCAAAGTTCACTGAATAAATAACAGAAGGATTTCACACCTTCAACAGCACTCAGACACAATAAGCAGTGTCTAAATACACGTATGTAAATGATTATTCACAGCCGAGCTGATTAAGTTCAAGACAATCGCTAATCAAAACAGTGCTCCCTACTTGCTGGTTGAAATCAGACTGACCGTTGCAGCGAGTCTCTCTCTATTTATAGCAGAGGCCGAAATTTCTCGAAAGATGCGCTCGCGCCACAGATCGTGAAATTAGTGGATTTTTCTACTAATTTCTAGAAGAATCCAGAGGGTCCCGAACTCGCCAACATGGTCACCAATGTCGCCAAATTGATAGCCAAAGTCACCAAAATTGATGCCAACTTGGCTCTATCGCCAATATTTTGCCAAGTTCCCATTGAATTGCCATTATAACGTAAGGGACGGCTTGCTTGTGAATATTACAATCTTAACATGAAATAAATATAGAGTAATATAAAGGCATTGCACATCCAAATTCAAATTATTTACGTTATTTTATACAAAATTCGTAACATTGCCCCCTCCTCAAAGACTGCATGTCCCGGGCAGTACAATCCCTGAGTAAGAGGCATCTATTTACAGACATAACCTATTCACATAATAGTCAAATACTCAACAGCAAAAGCAAATAAATTCAAAATACAAACATAAATTACAACACTAAAATAAAACTAAGAAATTAGAAAAGAGTTACATAAATCACATTATTTACAAAATAATTAGTGACCATGGTCTGAACTTAGGGATCTTAGTCTCCTTGGCCAAGGTAAGGGGCTAGCCTATTATAATGCATTACCTTCGGTTTTGTGTGTGGTGATTTCTGTATCCGAACCACAACGTCATTCAGTCTTTTTAGGACTGTGTAAGGACCTTCCCAGTTGGTCTGCAACTTCGGAGAGAGTCCTTTGCGACGTTTCGGATTCCATAACCACACTTTGTCGCCTTCGTGAAAGTCGTGTCCGGTTGCTCTTGCATCGTATCGGGTCTTCATCTTCTCTGAAGCCATGCCGATTCTTTCCCTAGCCAAATGATGCATTTCCTCCATCCGTGCCTGGAGTTTCTCGACATACTCCTCAGGCGCCAAAGGAGCATCGGGTGGCCGGCTGAACAAAAGATCTGCAGGCAAACGAAGATCACGTCCGAAGAGCATCTGGGATGGGGAATAGCCAGTGGTCTCGTGGACGGCACTCCAGTAGGCAAGCAGGAAAAGAGGCAGTTTCTGGTCCCAGTCCTGTTGATTACTGGATACCAGGAGAGGCTGTTCAGGATGGTCCGATTGAACCTCTCTACCATGCCGTCAGACTGAGGATGTAAAGCTGTTGTCTGGGTTTTGTCAATGCCGAGTATCTCACACAGTCTCTTGCAAACTGCAGAATCGAAGTTCCTTCCCTGATCGGAGTGCAGTTGTAGAGGAACTCTGTATCTTGAGATCCAATGTTGAACTAGAACCTCTGCAACAGTCGGGGCCTCTTGGTCGGATATAGGATAGGCTTCAGGCCACTTAGTGAAGTAGTCCATGACAACCAGGATGTTGTTGTTGCCGTCCGATGATCTCGGAAGTGGGCCTAAGATGTCGAAAGCTATTCGTTCGAAAGGCGCTCCCACATTATACAGCTGGAGTCGTCCTCTGGTGCGTTTTCTTGGACCTTTACGTGCAGCACAGGGATCACATGTGCGACAGCACTTCTCAACGTCACTCCGCACATTGTTCCAGTAGAAGCGCTCTCGGACTTTTTGCAAGGTCTTCATAACACCAAAATGACCACCAGTTGGACTGCCATGGAGTTCGCTTAGGACTGTCGATATTCTTGTCTTTGGGAGAATTAATTGCCACCTGAATGCTTTTCCGTCGTCAGACTCCCATTTTCGATACAAACACCATTTCTCAGGTGCAAAGAGTCCCAAAGAGCCCAGTAACGCTTCGTTGTAGGATGGAAAGAGGCGATGTCTTGCCAGCTGGGCTTTTCATCAGATGACTCTTTGAATTCTATTACTGGTTTAATTTCAGGATCAGCCAGTTGATCTTTTCGGACGCTCTCGTCACACCACGGGTCCAATTCAGATGTTGATGGCGTTGTAACTTGGCGGACCACTGGATCTATTTCGCCAAATTTCTTTTCGACTCTCGAGCAGTATTTGCAGCTCTCAGGACAGGGTCTTCTCGAAAGAGCGTCTGCATTTCCGTGTGCTGATCCTTTTCTGTGGCGAATTTCTACGTCATACTCCTGCAGTCTTTGTATCCACCTGGCTATTTGGCCTTCTGGATTTTTAAAATTCAGTAGCCAGGTCAATGCTGCATGATCTGTTCGAAGTAGGAATTGTCGACCGTAGAGGTAAGGATGGAAGTGCTCCACGGCTTTTACGATAGCAAGCAGTTCCTTCCTAGTTACACAGTAGTTTCTTTCTGGTCTGGACAGACATTTACTAAAATAGGCGATGACACGCTCCTGACCATCTATTTCTTGGGACAATACAGCTCTGATGCACTCACAACTTGCATCTGTATCCAGAATAAACTGTGTCCCAGTTTCAGGATATGCCAGGATTGGAGCAGATGTTAGTGCGTCCTTGAGCTTGTTAAAGGCGTTGTTACACTCGTTCGTCCAGATGAATTTCTGTTTTGCTTCGGTCAGCTTATGGAGTGGTCTGGCGATTGTTGAGAAATCTTTCACGAATTTCCGGTAATACGTACATAAGCCCAAGAAACTATGGAGCTGGTGAACATCTGTCGGGCTTTTCCAGTTTTTCACGGCCGAGATCTTATCCGGGTCTGTTCTTACACCTTCCGCCGAAATAATATGCCCGAGATAGGTGACTTTACACTGGAACAGGTGGCACTTGGAGGGGCTTAACTTGAGGTTAGCTTCTTTCAGCTTTTGTAGCACACGTCTAATATTGTTAAAATGTTCTTCGAAGGAACGCCCCATGATTATGATGTCATCAAGATAAACCAGGCAGGCCTCGTACGAAAGTCCTCCAAGAACTGTTTCCATAAGGCGCTCGAATGTTGCAGGTGCATTACACAAGCCGAAAGGCATAACCTTAAATTGCCAGAGTCCTTGTCCCGTGATGAAGGCAGTCTTTTCTTTATTGTCAGGGTGAATTTCTACCTGCCAATACCCGCTCTTAAAGGCCTAGGATAGAGAACCAGGTATTGCTGGCGAGTGTATCAAGCGTGTCATCTATTCTTGGAAGAGGGTAGCTGTCCTTCTTGGTCACGTCATTCAGCTGACGATAGTCCACACAAAATCTGGTAGAGCCATCTTTCTTCTTGACCAAGACAATGGGAGATGCCCAGGGACTTGAGGACGGCTCAATGACATCATCTTGCATGTCTTTTATGAGTGTTTGGACTTCTTCCTGTTTAGCAAACGGCAGTCGTCAGGGGTGCTGCTTAATAGGAGGATGCTCTCCCGTATCAATTCGGTGCTGAGTTAGTCTAGTTCTTCCAAAGTCCTCAGATGTTCTTGAAAATAGGCTTTGGAATTCTGAAATCAGTTCTCCTGCAGCACATCTCTGTTTCTCGTCTAAGTCCGTGTTTCGTAGTAAATCCCTGACTAGATCCTCTGAAGAAAGGTTTTGGCTTTTGCACTTTCGGTCAACACATGTGACAGGAGCACAAGCTGCTATTACCTCTCCTTCCTGGATAGTTCTGGTCTTATCGCTGATGTTAGCCACTCTTACTGGGATGACTGACTTCGAGAGGTCCACTACCGACGAAGCTATCAGTACTCCTGCCTTTGCACTGTCTGGGTCAGGATAATCAATTAGGCCGAATCGGAATTTCCTATTTTCTTCTACTAAACCAGGTATTATGCATTCAGTTCTTGGTGATAATGAGATGTTGGATTTTGCTATAATTTTCTGGTTGGATTCAAACTGAGTTTGTAAGCCAAAAAGAGTGATTTCTTCAAATTTTGAATGCATATTGCTGTTTTCAAAGTCCAGTTTGAAGTTATTGCTCTTCAGAAAATCTAGTCCCAGGATACAGGGATCTGTAATATCTGCTACGTATGCCGTATGGCGATAATCGATATTTCCAAACCTTAGAGTGATATTAGCTTTCCCATGTACCCAAATCTTGTCACCAGTCACTGTTTGCAAGGAAACGCAGGGCGGCGTCCAGATAATTTTAACTTTGGAGTTTCGAGCCAAATCTTTCCTGATTATTGACACATTGGCTCCAGTATCGACAACCATACGGCACGAGATATTATTAATTTGTCCAATCACGTAAAGTCCATTTTCACCGCCATTCACTGCAGTAATTTGGAGAATCTTGTGATGGGGCTTTTCATTATCTGGCGACCTCCGCCCCGCGAGATGGCCATATCCTAGTTTTCCTGTCTCGAAGAAGAGACGGGTCTCTCTTCCTTTCTTGCTCGGGGGCAGTTACTTCTCAGATGTCCCGTTCCCCCGCACCCCCAACACTTGAAATTGCATTTCTCTTGGTTCTGACATTGAGTCATTAAAGTTTGCATTTCTTCTCTCAGTTTTTCAATGTCATTTATCCATGGAGATTCAGAGGACGCATCCGCAGTCACTCTAGCTCCCCGAATGGAATGGCGGTCTCTGCGACTGGCTTGAGTGGCGGCCTCTAATTTCAAGGCATATAATAGGGAAGATTTTAGGTCCTGAACATCTGCCATTCTTATAGCCTTCTGAATTTCTCCATCCTTCAGTCCATCCACGAAATGTTGCAGGAAAACTATTTTTCGCACATTTGCTGGCTGATCGAAGAAAGCCAAGTTGGTGAGCCTTTCTATTTCGGAGGCATACTCCTGCAAATTTTCTCCGGTTTTCTGGAGTTTTGTTTTCATCTGCAGGCGTGCGTAATCTTTGAAGTCTTTCTGGCCAAACCGAAGATCTAGAGCATTATAGAGGGAATGTAAATTTAGCCGCTCTGTGTCGGGAAGAGTCTGCAGTATTTCAGCGGCTTCTCCTCTAAGGAATGCTGCAAGCTGACATGCTTTGACGCCTTCATTCCATCCATTAGCTTCTGAAATTATGGAAAATTGAGTCTTGTATACCTCCCAGTTAGTTTTTCCGTCATAGGTGGACAGCTTTACTGACACTGGAGAAGCAGTCAGAGGTACAGGCACAAACTTGATTTCATTATTCTTGTTTTCACAAGTTTGAAGTTTCTTTTCCAGATCTTCCATTCTTTGTGACATGAGGCTAAAATTTCCAGAAACTTCTTCTCTGATCGTTTCTATTTTCTCCTCCATTTTCTTTTCTGTTTTCTCTTCAACTACTGCGATCTTTTCTTCCATTTTGACGGCTATTCTCTCTTCTACGCTGTTTATTTTCTCTTCGACATTATCGATTTTCTTTTCTAGAGTATCTCTGAGCTCTTCTTGACCTTTTCTGGTCTCTTCTTGGCTCTTCTGCACATTTTCCAGACTTTTCTGCATTTCTTGTTGGCCTCTTCTAGTCTCTTCTTGGCTTTTCTTCATCTCTTCCATTCCTTTCCTAGTCTCTTCTTGGCCACTTTTCAAGGCATTAATGCCCTCCAACAGAGCCTTCAGTTGCTCATCCATCGCTCTTGTTATTGGCATAAAACCCCAACTTCTGACACTAAATTGTTACGTAGATCGGGGTTCCAGGATTTTATGCAAAATCAGTCGTAAATAACAAGCAATTCTTAAGAGTGATGAGTATTTATTGGCGTAAATCAATCCTTGAAAATACAGGATTCAACAGAAAATTCGCAGAATAATTAACAGAAGGATTTCACACCTTCAACAGCACTCAGACACAATAAGCAGTGTCTAAAATTCACGCATGTAAATGACTATTCACAAGCACAGCCGAGCTTATCAATTCAAGGCAAGTCTTCTAATCGCTAATCAAAACAGTGCTCACTACTCGCTGGTTAAAATCAGACTGACCGTTGCGGCGTGTCTCTCTCTATTTATAGCAGAGGCCGAAATTTCTCGAAAGATGCGCTCGAGCCACAGATCGTGAAAATAGTGGATTTTTCTACTAATTTCTAGAAGAATCCAGAGGGTCTCGTACTCGCCAACATGGTCGCCAAATTGATCGCCAAAAATGATGCCAACTTGGCTCTATCGCCAATATTTCGCCAAGTTCCATTGACTTGACATTATAACGTAAGGGACGGTTGCTTGTGAATATTACAATCTTAACATGAAATAAATATAGAGTAATATAAAGGCATTGCACATCCAAATTCAAATTATTTACATTATTTTATACAAAATTCGTAACAATATAATACATAAGTATGCAGTAATGCTTGCCTTATTTAATTACTTAAATAACTCCCTTGAATAATTTCAATCATTTTTAAAAAAATAATCTGGATTATTTAGGTTACCAATTTACATTCATTTCAATTTTACAGGGGGGGGGGGATTTTAAATATGAATAATTTACTGGCTAGATTTAACTCTTGACATTTTTTAAACTTAATTTCTTGAAAAAAACTTTTATCAAATCTTCACTCTCACTTTGTCAAACAATGTACCGTTAACAAAGCAAGAAAAAATGGATGAATATCATTATCAAAGTATATATTTTATAATAATGAAGACTAAACTTATAATTCACTATTTTGAATTACACAATACTAATGTGCAACATATTTCCGGCAATTTTGTAACTGAATAGATTGCTATAATTTCTTATAATGATTAAATGCCTGTCATTTTTTGACCAAACACCATTCAAATGTATACATGAATTACTTGTAAGAACACATAACATAAATGTTACACACCTGATAATTACTAATGAGACCATACAAGAATTCACTAGTCCTTCTTAGAGTATAATTTGTCAATAGGTTTTATCTTTAACATATGCCCATTGGAATTCAATAAGATTGTTATATCAGTAACCACCACAGAAAAGATACACCATAGGATGCTGATTAAAATAGCTAGAACTTTTCCTTTTAGAATAGCGGTCTAAGGATCCTGTAACAAGAAGCATATTACATCAAAAGAATATGATATTTTAAACATGTTTTGTAAACACAAAAGCACTTCTATGACTACATATTTTTAAAATTTATTGAAATTAAAAACTTTACGTTATACTCTACAGAATCTGTATATTGATTATTAATGTAAATTGTGTGTGTGAATGATTTTTTTATCAATGACACCCAATATCATCCTGTATAATTAAATGTTGTAATGTTTCATTTTTTATATTATGGTCAATTGACCAGGTCATTTTTTAAAGAAGAAACATTATTACTCATGAGATTTTATCAATTACTATTACTGCTTAATTTGAAAATTGATGAAACACGTTACAAACATAACGAGCATTTAAGTTATGCTTAAAATAAATACAAACAATTATAATAAAATGAACTTTTCTCAACATGTTCCTTTGTTATGTTTAAATACTTAAAATTTAAAAATATACTTCAGATAGAATAATAAAAAATAGTACATTTTAAACAAAAGAAGGCATTCAATGCTTTAAAATGAGCAGCAAAAACACCGCAGAGCACTGAGAATGAAGTCAGAATCATATCATTGAGTGGGCGGGTTGAAGCCTGACCAATGGAGATGCAGCAAGGGAATTCAATCATAGGAAGTAGAGAAATTACTGACCATAAAATAGGGAAGTTGGAAAATAGAAAGCACTTTTTTAGAAGAGGAGAGGGGAAGGAAACAAGGGGATAACATTCTGCAGGGTTACAAAGTCAAGCAATTTTCTCGCCAATATCAGTGCTTGCTTTAAATACGATGCCAAACATTTCATTTTCTCTGCAGATGCAGGGCCGATCCTAGCAGGTGTGCTGCTCGTGCACCGCAAGCGAGCGGCCGCAGGCCGTATTTGATTCTATCAATCAAGCAAAATTTTTTACGAATTTTTCAAATATAAATATTTTGAATAGTTATTAAAAAATAAAGTCTCGTTTTCCAGGTAGCACAACATAGTTTAAGAAAAGGTAGAATATTAGTGCACAGTGTGTTGGTCGATTGTCAAGAAGTGTCTATTCTTTACAAACATCCTTCATCTGATAGCAAAATTCGTAGACAATACCGTATTAAAAAAGTTGTTTTTTTTTGCTTAATAGGGCACTAACAGTGTACTGTGGATCGATGCTTAACAGAGGTGTCTCAAAAAGGATTTTTGTGAAAAGTATCTGTACGAAAATATCTAAAACAGTTAATCTAATAATGTTTTAATTTCAATATGCATTTGAGGAAATTAAAAGTTTTCAATTTAATAATAACCTTACAATTTAGAAAAACAAAGTAGAAGACAGAAGTGATTTTTGCTTATGGTCTTACAACTCTTATATACAATGCCTACAAGGGTGGCTCTATGGCCGAACAAACCGGACCCATGTCCAGAACAGCATTTAGACCAAATTTGAAAAATATACATATATAAATATATACTAACTGACCCGGCCCCGCGTTGCTGTGGCTTTGTTTTAATACGTTAGTTCAATATTATTCTAAGCTATTCAATGCAGTCAAATTAATCTTCGTTTATAATTTTGGAGGGTTGAAATAAAGTATAAAACAACAAATTATTTTAATTTTGCATTTCATTCATCTCCTATTTGAGTGTAGTATAATGCATGAATTACTAACGAAGTCGTTAAGTAACAACATATGAAGATTTAATTTTATAAATGTGGTAAATAACGTTGATTCTTTGCAATTTTTAAAATTATTTTTATCATTTTAAAGTATAACAAATAATAATTTTATACAACTAATCGCTAATCGGTGCGCAATATTTTTCGGTAACCCGTATTTTGCTAACTCAAATAGATTCATCGGTTTCCGCACACGTGAGCATGTAACATCTAGTTGCCCATTCGAGAAACATGGGTTTTTTATGTCCAAGTATCAAATGAATATTGTTCGGTTTCAGATTCATTTATGGTCATCGCGAAATTCAAACAATCGGAATTAAAGCCTTTTGAATGTTAGTAGAGATTCTGACGGTATCAGTGGAATACGTGGCAACAAATTCCGTAGTAGACGAACCGAATTTTCGTTCAAACTTGACAGTCAAAATGTTTGCCTCAAGAAGTTCCCGGTATAATTTTTTGATAATCAAACGTGCACCGTTGCATTATCTAGGTGAATTTAAGTTGCGCAGATAATAACCAGGGAACCAACCGAAGATTATGTGGTGAGATTCCTGATATATCTAGCGAATTCCAAAACTCGGTTGGAAAACTTACGGTTTTGATTTCATCAACAATAGTGTCAATTGGTTTGAAAAACGTTGGATCAACTGACAACAACCCTGCGTCTGAAAGTTTATTTCATCACAATATCAACATTTTTTCTGATTAAGTAGCAGGATTACAGAGGCAATAATTATCAAGATAATTATACAGTATATCCGGAAAGACACTCTCAATCAGTTCCTTTTTACCTAAAGAACATTACAGAAATCGTCTGGTTATTTCATGCATTATGTATTGGGATAAAGTTCTACTCCACCGTTTCCGATATTCAGTAGTTGGTTAGGAAATATTTGCTCAGATTGATCATCTTGCAAATGTACTCGCGTGTTTATGGTCAGTCGAAGTGTTTCCTCGTTTCGCCATAAAAATGATTGTTTTAAACAGGCGTTAATCTCGTGAGCTAAAGTAGAGAGTGTAATGCCTGTTAATGCCTGTTGGAAATCCCCAGACAGTAATACAACAACAACACCGAATATTCTCTTGTTGCCATTTAAATCTTGCAAAGCTCTATGTAATGTTTTGAGTGAATGTTTATGGGTCATGGTACACTTATCCCTGATCATGATTGACTTCATTTGCAATACTGTAGCCAATCCGCTCTTTTTTTCAATGGTACACATTGCATCTTGTATTTATGAATGTCCAACGGCAGCTGATGTGCAGTTTTTCCGCCATCTAAAACAGTGACAACAATGCCCGAGGATGCAATTTACTATTACAATCATATTTTCGCACGACTGCACCTGAAAGTTTAGTTGCTACAGGGAATGAAAATCCGGAGGTGAAACTCGAACACATTCCAGCAATATCCAGAAAAATTACGGAAGCATTTGAAATCCGTATCCAGATTCTCGTTCCCACTCCGAGAAGTATTCGGTGCCCACTTTCGACGCCCTTGATCCTGTAAGTTCAGTATCTGAAGGGGGACATTACAAACTGTCGGCATTAACCGGCAAAGTTACGGGAGTTTCTAAAATCCGATTTCACATTATTATTGTTTCATATCCAGAAAAACACCAGGAAAGTATTTCTCTCGCCTCAAAAATTTTAAAAGGCAAGCCTTTTCCACAGTTCGTACAAAATACTTTCGTCTGGCATTATTTGACGTAGATATGAGATTATATTGGATTGAGAATATTCAGATCGGCAGTTCCGAAATACAATCAAGATCCCCTTTTTGCGTTTCTACGTCGGCAAGTGGCCGCGGAAGCCAAGTGGTCAAGGCATTGGATCATGGCTAACGTGTCATGAGTTCGAGCCCAGCACCACTGAAAACCCGCTATGTAGGGGAGCTATTCACGTTAAATCAGTCGAGGACTCAAACGTCTTCCCGTTGGTGTGGTGTGGTAGTTAGGAGAGGGCGTGCCAGCTCAGGTGTCGTCCGCGTCACTTAACCATGGTTCAAAATTACGCGGTCAGTCGCCAAAAGCCCTCGTGTAGCTGAAAAGTGCAAAGTTAATATTTACTCACTCACTTCTTACGTCGGCAAGATAGGCTGGTACTTCTGTCCGAGAATATTCCGATCCCCCGGAATTATCTGGCAAAAATACAGGAATTTCTATTTTTCGATTTCAGACTCGCTTAAACCATCTCAAATTACACCAGGAATACACTTTTCCCGCGCCAAGACTTTAAGAGTGAGCTCCTGCCCCGGTTTGCGTAAAAGACGGTCATCCTGAATTATCCGGCATTGTTACTGTTATTTCTCATATTGAATATCAGATTCGGATTATCCGTTTTGAAATACACCAGTTTTAGGTACAAAGTTTTCATGATCCAAGGCTTTTAAGGCAAGCCCCTGCTACGGTGTGTCTAAAATACGGTCGACTGGCATTATCCGGCAAAGTTATCGAAACTCCTAAAATTTAATTTCAGATTCTCATTTCACACTCCGAAATGATCACGGAGCTGACTTTTAATGCTCCAGCACGAGGAAGTTCAATCGCTAGATATAATGAAAATCCGGTAGTGTGTGGAACTCGAATCATTTGCCTTTTCTCCTAACTCAGACAATATCCGGCAAGTTTAGTGGAGTTTCTGAAATATAATTTCAAATTATCGTTTCTCGCCCCCCAGTGGCGGCGCTAGACCACGCGTGGACGTCGGCGAAATTAGGGTTCGCGAGGCCTCCTTTTTTCCCAGTCAAGAAAACGTTAAATTACATAAAAAAGCCGAATTATAGTTAAACTAATGTATGAGTAAACGAGATTTATTGTGAGTGCTAATAAAATTATGACAAAAATTACACAAATAGAATTTTTATAGTTAAAAATTTTAATTTAATTTAAATAATTAAAAACTTTGCGAGGCCCCTTCAAGCGCGAGGCCGTCGACGGTCGCCGACGCCTAACGCCGCCACTGCTCGCCCCTAGATACAACTGGAAATGACTTTTGTTCCCCTGAGCCGGCATGTTCAGTCCCTGAAAGGGGCATTAGGGTCATCCGGCATTATCTGGGAAAGTTCCAGAAATTTCTAAAATTCGATTTCAGAGTCTCTTTTACCATCCAGAATTACAACAGAAATGCACTTTTCCCGCACCAAGACATTAAGGGTAAGCTCTTGCCACGGTTTGATTAATAAATAGTCGTCCTGAATTATCCCGGCAAAGTTACAGTTATTTCTCAGACTGGATATCAGATTCTGATTATCCATTTTGAAATACGCCAGGGTCCAAGTTTTCCCGATTCAAGGCTTTTAATGTAAGCCCCTGTTATGGTGTGTCTAAAATACGGTCGGCCAGCTTTATCCAGCAAAGTTACGGTTATTTTTGGAAACGAACTCGAAAATCGGATTCCACACCCCGAAATACGCCAGGCACTTAATTTTCGTGCATATTGGTTTGTAATATCTGCTTCCACAGACACATGAGCAATGCCACATTTTGCG
The DNA here is from genome assembly GCA_019973975.1 of Trichonephila clavata. NCBI lineage: Eukaryota > Metazoa > Arthropoda > Arachnida > Araneae > Nephilidae > Trichonephila > Trichonephila clavata. The sequence goes on from BMAO01034134.1 coordinate 83,309, forward strand.
ATTATTCCCTTACGGGAATCTGGCAACATTTTTTCCGGATTCTTCATAGTTCTGGCAATAAAAAAATTATGGCGTGATTAATTGAAGTAAAAACCATCCTATGTTTTAAGTTGGACGAAATGACACACAGTATGCAAAATTATATTATGATCGGTTGAGTAGTTTCGGAGTCCATTGCGGACAAACACTGTGACACGTATATTTTATATATAAAGAAGATATATTTTTTTTTTGCGGAAGAATTTGGATGAAATTACTTTCTAAACCATTATTATTTACACTTAGAAAACGTGGAACATTATTATTTTGTTTTAAACTGAATTGAAAAGTCGACCATTGCTAGTAAAATTTGTAAGGATTATATCTCTTAAAAAGTAAAAACTGTATTGCGTGGCAATTTTTACTTTGCAAGTTTATGGGCACCCGACCTCGGGATACAGGTAGATATGCTTATCATGACAAGATTTTCACTGCACTGATATGAAGGGGGTCTCGGAAAATCGTCAGATTTCCGTACTTTTTGTATTCCTGGGAATGACACGGGAATACAAAATCCATGGAGTGTTGTTTTTTACTGGACTGTGGATAATGGCATAATTGACAACATTTGAACCCCCCTGCAAAGTCAAGTTTTGGGCTCTATAGTTGGATTTTACAAAGGGTAGGTACTTGGCGGCTGTCAGGGTTTGGGTCCCTAGAGCACTGCCCCCCCCCAGCGATGCGGGGGTGTACGTTACACCACCGACTGTAGAGAGATTTCAACCTCGGCCATAAATTTTAGCAGACCCTACTGTGGCATTTTGCGATCGTGCACCCTGAACGGTGGAGTTTTCGTTACCCCAGCAGTGGGGTAAGAGTGTATGCAATGAGAGAAAAGCCCCACGAGAAGAGTCCAGAATTTTTTCTGCCTGTCGTGGGAAAGAGTAAATCCTTGAAACTTTTTGGCAAAATTAGTTCCTGCCTATCGAACATCGCTTCGTCATCTAAAAGTTTTTAGTTTTTATAGAAATCGCATTTCGTAGCCTACCAAACTGATCTAAGTTCCGAAATCTTGATTAATTTGGATAACGTAAGTACTAATACTTAGAACTATATTTTAAATTTTTTTCGGATATTTGTTTTTATTATGAGCTATTTAATTGAATTAATAATTTCGAGAAGGGAATGAACCACCAAACTACTTTAGGGAGATTATTTTAAAGCAATCTCGCAACTATTTTTATTCATTATTTTTCTTAACTTTCTTTCCAGTGAGATTCTTACATAAATATTTATTTATATTTATGCAACATTTATATAGCTATTCCACAAACAAGAAATCGGTTATACAAATAAAATCTGTTAAATACTATAATTAATATTTTTAACCTGTGGGGCGTGATAACCCTGCGTGGGGGGGCGAGCATATCGAAAAGTCAAAAACAAAGGATTTAAAAAATTGCAAATTTACTTAAAGGAAGCAAAACAAAACATACATTGGAACATAATAAAAAAATAAAATACAACAATTACACTGATATAATATACTTCCTAATGTATCAGTACTACACTATATATTTGATAATTAAGGTATCTGACGACTTGCGACAACATTTTTTTTTAAAAAAATGGAGATATGGTGATTTTTATGCCGTTTTTAGATTTTTTTTTTTAGTACATTTTATGAAAAATATGCTAAATTTAAGTAGAGAAATAGAAATTATTATTACTAAAATGGGAAAAAATGGGTAAAAGTTGACAAAAGAATAACATAAACGCTGCCCATTCAGTACCAAATGTTTATAAACAAATATTCAATTTTTCAATTCTGTTGTGTTGCTATCTTATTCATTTTTGAAGTTCCCCAGGATAAGAGATATTTTATTTTTTACAAAAACTAGAGCCCTTTATATATTATTTGTTATATGAAACTGCTTAAGAACAGTGATTATATTCACATAAGAGACTGTAAATTTTTTAATAAAACGGTAATTAATAAATCTGAAGGTTAAAACACTGCTACTATTATACAGAACGTACACAAAAAAATTTCATTTAAGTATTTTCAAAACTTTTTGAGCAATCGCTCTGGCCCTGTTTGAGAGTTTTAAAAAAACACATTTCGAGTAAAACGCGTTTTAAAGTATGACATCTTGCTCAAAGTAATGGCATCCTGTTTTACTAAAATACTTATAGTTTTTGTTCTAGTGAACAAAAAATAATAAACTTGGTATTTTTATAAAGCTAAAAAGATGGCCTTTAAAATAAAATCATTAAAAAAATTGTCAATTTTTAGCAAATTTCATAATTTTAGGATAGTCAGATACCATTCACAATTCTAAATCAAGAACAAGTTTAAAAATTACTAGTGATTCACAATATTTTGTCATATACATAATTAATTATTTATCTTGATTATTTGTACAGTTTATAATTTAAATCGAGTTTTGTAGCTTTAACGTCAAAGTGAATTGTTATTGCTCTCAATATATTTCTATCGTGTGAAGGGGGGCGCGATGAAAATTATGATTGAAAATCGGGTCGCAAGCATTAAAAGTTAGAGAAGCACTATCTTAGTAGCAACATTAGAGAAATAATTGATTCAGCTTCGAATGATTAAAATTTAAACGCATGTGAGTCAGTAAAGGAACATTAATATTAAATGTGATTTTTTTTCTTCGAAATTTTTAATTGTAATGTTTTTTCTCCTATGTCGTTGACAATTTTTGCCTTCAGTCCCAAAAGAGATCAATTTCATTAAAAAAAAAAAATTAAAACTTTTAATTTGGGTACAGATTTTTCCTATGTGTATATGATAAAATTGAAAATAAAAAATCAAGATAGTAACAGCATCTTCATTATTTATTATAAAGTGGGTAAAATCTTCTGTATCTGAATTTCTAATACCTTTCTCTTTAGATATTTTAATTTCAGCAAATACTTCTTTCTACTGCGTTTCGTTAATATGTATTTGAAAATAATTATCAAAATATTTGGGAGTTCCTTTGATCAGAGTGAGATTTTAAATTTATACACTACTTCAAAAGTTAAGCCCGGAGAGGAAAATGCAAATTTCCGGAAGACAATCAAATTGAAGAGATGCACACTGTAGAGGTAGATGAAGCGTAAATATGTTAGGTAACAGCCAATCGCGCTTTCATGTCAAGAAATATTCCAAAATTGCAGTCTTATAAGAAGCCAGCTTTATGAAGGGTTACAGAAGTTGATTGTAAGTACTGATAGAAGGTATTTAAAACCTTCGTACAATTTGTTTTCAAGACATGTGTTTCTATGATTTCCAGAAAACGAATGGAAGATTCTGAGCGCTGGCGTGCTTTGGGGCGCATTGAAGCAGGACTGTCGATCACAGATGTTGCTCTTTCTTCGGCGTTCATCATTCTGTAATTTCACGTTTATGGAAACAATTCCAAACCGCACAGACAGCTGTCCGAAGGACCGTAGGTGGTCGCCCAAGGGCTACAACCCCCGCGGAAGATCGATATATTGCTATTGTAGCCAAGCGGAATTGCAGAGTGACCTCCACACGTGTGACATCTATGGTTACAGCGTCCATTGGTAAGGCTATATCTACAGCCACTGTACGCCGAATATTACATATGAATGGAGTGTATGCCCGGGTACCTCGAGTTTGTGTTCCTCAATCCGTCCAATCAAGAGGGGCATGATTAAATTGGTGCCGGGAACATGGCAATTGGACTGTCTCTGACTCGAGCAATATCATGTTTACTGATGAGTCAAGATTTGCTCTGGAGCCAGATGACAAGCGTATAAGGATATGGCGTAAACAAGGAACACGCAATCAGCCCTAAAACATCACCGAACACCACGCATTCCGAGGCGGAAGCATTATGGTATTGGCAGGGATTTCATGAGGATACCGCACCGGCCTGCACATCTTTAAACGGGGTTCTGTGACGGCTGTATGGTATCGAGATGAAGTCCTAGAACCCATTGTGAGATTGTACGCTGCAGCAGTTGGCCCTACTTTTGTTTTAATGGACGATAACGCACGTCCCCATAGAGCTAACTTCGTCGATGACTACCTGGAGAGTGAAGGGATTGCGCGTATGGCGTGGCCAGCATATTCGCCCGACCTAAATCCCATTGAAAATCAATGGGATGCTCTCGACCGTGCTGTATCTTCACGTTTCCCACCTCCAGCCACTCTTATGGAGCTGGAAACTGCTCTACAAGAAGAATGGCGATTGCTTAATTCTGCGGTGGTTAAACACCTAATTGAAAGCATGGTCAGAAGGTGTAAACTTTGCATACAGAGGAGGAGTCACATACCCTATTAATCTCCTTTTTTCATTTTATGCTTTTTATTTTCACTTTATAAATAATTCTGTTTAAGTCTCTAGTATGACATTATCTGATAACTTACAAAAATATAATATTGTCTTCATTTCTGCTTATAATTATTGATTTTGTTTTATGTATAAATATATATGCTATTTTACTGCCAAATTTTGTTTCAATCAAAGAAGATTTTTTTTGCATTTTACATCTTCGTGCTTAACTTTTGGAAGTAAGTGTATTTGCCTCACAAAATTATACTAATTTTGCAGGGAGTATGGATGAAAATATGTTTAATACACTTTTTATTATTTTATACAGTTTTCAGTTTTTTCAATAATTATTAGGCACACATTTTTAATTTTTAATACAAACGTTTAAAAATCTAAAAATGTTTCGAGTCGATGCTGAATCGGAAATGGAAGGAAAAAAACGGTACTCTCCTTATTTTATATAATAATTATTGATATTATTTTTAAATTTTTTGAAATTTTGATGCATTTTCGGGAATAAAAAACCTAATCACTACGTTAAGGGCGACAAATGTGCACAAAACAGAACATTTCACTTAGAGCAGCGTTCGGCAAACTGATGTTCTTCTAGATTCTGCTTTCATAAACAATTAAAAATTATATCTCCTGAAAAGAATTATTGTTTACCTTTCAAATTTAAAAAACCTTTTGGGAAAAAAAATCGTATTTAAAGGCACAGTTAAATATTTGACTGGCTTACTGACAAAATTCATAGCTAAATATATAACTGATTTGTCTTTTTTGCGATTTTCAGTTATATATTTGTGTTTAGTATTAAGATTCTGGTATCTTTTTTTTATTTAATGTTTCTGATTTTCTACTATGTACTTTAAATGCCAATTTTCATTTTTGTTGAACCTTGAAGGTTCGAGGCCGCAGTATATGTTAAATCATGAAATTTTATATATTTATTCCATCTTCTGTAACTTTCTCCCCATCTCGGACTGGGGTCACAACGGACACCCTTAGCATAAGCTAACTGAAGGGGGACAGAGGTAATAAAATTTTCTGGAAGATAGCGAACCTCAGGAGTTGTTTTAATTCACTCTTGAGTAATTACCTGAAATAGAAACAAACTCTCTTCTGATCTCTACCATCAACAAACTCTGTTTCAAAGATATTGGCCAATTGAAATTGACACAACTCAATCTTTTGAAATTAGCTCGTTTGAAATAGCAACAGGTAATTATGTTTATAATTTCGAAATATTTATTTTTTTAAGACTTAAAAAAATATACAAATACAGAAGTACCTCCGGTACACCTTCGAATAAGGCACAATTAATGTTGCTACGGTCTCTTTGAATATGGACCTCATGTATTCACCTCTTATTAAGGAACATTCTATTTAAGTGATACTAAAAAAGTTTCTTATTCTTTCTTTGTAAAATTAAGATTTCGAAGACAAGTTTGTGTTTTTCTTTAAATAAATTAAATATAGCGTTGTCCTAATAAATCAATGTAATTTAATTGAGGAAAGGAACAGAGAAATAAAATATTACAGCATTGTTTGTTCTAAGCTTCGATTTAGAGACAAAACAGAATATGTAATAAAGTGATTGCACCTCTTGGGGGCGCGTTTTCTATGAGTTTATATATTAAAAAAAAATGCTGGCTTAGGCTGACACAATGCGCAGGCTATCAAAAAAGATCTGTACAACGGAATATTTTCAATAAATTTCTGTAAGTACAAGATTTTATTACTCATTTAAAACATTTATACAGTAATTAAACTTTTTCTATTAAGAATTTTCATTTTTCATGAACTTCAAATTTTAAAAAACCTGTGACTAAAGTATTTATTTGTATATCATTCATTTAAAGATTAATATGACTTGAATTTCTAATTAAACTAATTTGTTTAGCATTAAAAGACAAAATACCCAATGTCTAGTCTAGTAGGTTTAAATTTCTGGCTCTATAGAACATATTGTGTCAAACAAGGTTCCTTATTGGAAGGTACTAATATATTTTACCCTATTTGCCTTCATGAAAAAGCGAACCATAAAATAATATATTTAGTTTTAAAAAATCTCTTTTGTTAAAAAAATATATATATACGAATTTACATTTATATAATAAATAAATTCATATAAGAGTGAATAACGATTTTACCTGAAAAGATTACTCAGTTAAAAGAAAAATATCTTATTTTAATGTTAATGAAATTATTTTGTTTATACGTATCCACAGCTGTAGATAAGAGTCCATGGTTTGTACAATTTCATTTTTGGATTAAATCGAAATAAGATTAATTGACCCTAAATTGTTTTTCACCTGACAGCTTCCACTACTAGAACGAGACGTGCATTACTGCTCCCAGTATTAAAAAAAAATGCAATTTGTCTTGTTTATTTTAAATCTTTATTTTTTTTTTCTGAATCATCGATTATGAATAATTTTTCTGAATCATTATGTTATGTCAATATAGCACGTGTTTATAGATGGGTTATTTTTCTCTCTCTTTTTATACATCAAGAGAAATTTAGCAATACTATTTTTTTTAATTATAAATATATTTTTATTAGTAATTGTGTTATTGCTGATCAAAGTATTGAAAAGGCATTCCTTAAAAACTCTTTTCGAATATTTAAAGTTTGCGAGTTAGGCCAGTAATAGGTGAGTTGTTTCAATGTGTTTTCTCTCTTTTTTAAGCTTAAGAGAGATAGATTTATTAAAAATTTTTAATAAATATATTTTAAAATAAGATTGCGCACGCATGTGTTAATATTTAAATGTTATCGAAAATATCCCGAAGTGACATTTTTTGAGGAAGCTAAAAGACAGAATTTTATTTGACTGAGAAATGTGTTTTTTTTTTCATTATAATTAATATAATAATGATGAAAATACTCTAAAAATGTAAAAGATCGTGGCGCGAATTAAAGACTAGGCGAAAAAAACTGTACTATTGACGCAAAACAACAAAATGTATACAATCGAGAGAAAAAGATTGTGTGCGTCATCATTGAAAGAATAATTGCTGAAGTACAATTTTTAGCCAGTCAAAATTTGTCATTCAGAGGAACTAGTACGAAGTTAAGATAATGGTAATTTTTAAAGGCCATTAGATAATGGACAAATTTGATTCGGTTATTTCAGAACACCTTAATGTGTCAGTAAATGCAAAAATAACAAAACACGTATTCCACACTACTTAGGGCAGTATTTTCAAAATGAAATAATTAATATTTTAGTCTTATTTACTCGTAATGAGGTAACACGCATTGTGTTAAAAGCCAAATATTACTCTATAATTCTTGATTCTACACCAGATATTAATCACACAGAACAAATAAAGTTTGTAATTTAGTCCTCCCCCGTTCAAACTCCGTAATTTGTTGGAATTTCTCCTTATTTCGTCGTGGAGGAATACTTAGGTCTCACTAAACGTTCGCCACTAACAAATAAACTTAACTATTTTCAACCTCGTTGAATGGGCGTTGTAATGTGGGCATCTGGACTGTGAAGCAGTCCTCAGTCCCATATACTGTTTGACTTTGATGTTGGGCATGGCGATGGTGGGGTTTTTCCTTCTGTTTAACAGGAATCATGGCTATTGACTGAGACGATGGCATCCGTGAGGCGTGGCTATGATTCTTCATCTGAGTACTGTAGAGATGAAACTTTTTGGCATAGAGCTTGCTCTCAGATTGGTCGGTCGTAGCGTGAACATAGACTCCTATTGGCTGCCCTGGGGGCTGGGAATAGAGTAAGTGGTAGGTGCTTGTCCAGTGGAGTAAGTAAAATTTAATAGGAGAAAGTTAATGAAAAATGGTAATTGAAATTACTGAGATGCAATAATAAAAACTATTGCGAGAATAAAAGCAATTAAAGGGGTTGTAAGAATCGAGAAGTATTCTTCTCGGTCTTTTGGTATTTATATTGGGATCGTATGGGATTAAATTAAGCATATTATCGTTATTTCTATCTGGGAGAGCATTAAAGAAGTTATTTGCAATTTTCTGAATATGAGATTTAAAGCTGCTGATTTTTAAGGCATTCCGTACGTCGTCATTTCATATTTTATCCTGATTTTGAAAGATCGGTTAGTGAGATAAGAATGTAAAAGACGGATGATGGGGGAGGGAAAATTTGGGGGTAATTAGTTTGAAAGCGAATCCATTAATCCAAACACGGTCGAAGGCTTTCTGGATATCTAGAAATACAACTGCCGTGCTCTTCTTTTTCTGGAAACCTTCCGAGATATGTTCAGTTAGTCTGAGTAAGGGGTGCAAAGTTGAGAGTTTATGAATGAAACCATATTGATTAGGATTAAGGAGGTTTTTATCTTTAATGAAGTTTTTGAATCTGTGAACAATGATGGATTTGGTTAGTTTACTAGGGTAGAAAGTAATGAGATAGGTCTATAACCAACTGGTAGGTTTAGATTTTTACCGGGTTTGTTAATTGGATATATAATGGCTTCTTTCCAGTTATCAGGAAAATGATTGAATTTAAGAATTTTTTAGGATGGTTAAAATTAGAATAAATTTGATGCCGAGGTTTTTTAGCATTTTATTAGTAATTCCGTCCTTCCAAGTGCCTTTCTGGCGTTAGTATGTTTACTGTAGTGGATTATTTCGTCCGGCATGGCCAGCTCAAGATAGTTAGTAGGAGAAGTAGAGAGGAAGTTACTGACAGCTGTGTTAATTATTTCGTCGTCTTCATTAAAATTATCGTTAGTACGCTCATTTTCAATAAAGTTATTTTTGATGTTAATAGCAAGATGGTTAGCTTTTTGCAGATCGGTGACGGCCATTCCAGTGGCGCAGTTAAGAGGTGGGATTTTAGGTCTTTTGTTTTTGAAGAATTTTTGCGCCTCCCAGAGACGTGGCTAGTGTTAAAGGCTTCAAGTCTATTATTTCAGGTGTTAGTAGTGTATTTTTTGAGTTCTTTCTTGAGATTAGCTTGTGCTCTATTGTAATAAGTTTTGAAAATGAGGTTTAGAGCTTATTGATAGCGTTTTATGAACTGATTTTTCCCTTTGATGAGTTGGTTTATGTAAGGTGGAGTGAAATTTCGACGAGCGTTTTCTATTGGCTGGGAGGCGTGGCTATGCGTTTCGACGACCGCATCGGTGAACTCTGCGATTTTACATTCTAAATCGTTAGTATTATTAATACTATTTGGGTGATAATTAAAAAGAGAGAAATTTTTATTTAATTTAGTTTTGAAATCCTTCTAATCTGTGGTGACCGCTCTTGGATTAGAGGGTTCGATAGGAAGTTCAAAGTTAAAGTTAAGGAAAACTGGGTTATGGTCGAAAGATAGGTCACTAATAGAGTCAATAGTAAAGGGGTAGTAAAAAATTTTAATAAGAGCGATATCAATGGTATTTGCCGAATTATGACCAAATCTAGTAGGAGAGTCTGGGAAAGCTATGTTTAAGTTTAGGTTGTTCGCGAAATTGAAAAGATGCCTTCCTCTATTAGAAATAATGTTACAGTTCCAGGCATTGTGGGTTGCATTAAAATCTCCGAAAATGACACAATTGCTTCAAGATTGAAGAAAGCATTCTAGGTCGATGGTAAATAAATTTGTGTCAAAGGAATATAGATAGAGACTATTGAAATGAGATCGTGCTTTGGGGGTGTTAGTATGATATTATTTGCTTCTATAGCGCGGAGAGGTGGGTTAGGGAGACAGTAATGATTAAGCGACTTTTTAACTAGGATCAGAGTTCCATCGGCGGCCTGTCCGTCTGTGATTCTGTGGCATGTGTAGTTTGCAATGTTGAAAATGTGTGAGGGTCTCAGGTGTGTTTCTTGTATGAGAAAAATATCGGGGAAGAGCTTCTCTATGAAAATTCGTAACTCAGAATTACGTCTTAGCAGTCCGTTCGCGTTCCAAGTTATTATTCATAATTATTGTTGATGTCTCTTTGGGCGTACATCTGATTTGGATTGAGAGGTTGATTCGAGTTAAAATTTTGATTATTAGAGTTGCATAAATGCTGTGACAGTTGCATCAAACAGTGCATTGTCATCTGAAGGGATGTTTGTAAGCTAAGTCATTATTATTATTGTTAAAGTTGTTGTAATTAAACTTACTACTAGGTAAGTTAAAATTTGGAATATTGTTATTTTTTCTAACGTTGGGGGTAGCGTTTTTGGCCTCAGTTTGAGCTGAAAACCCAGGTTTACGTGGTGCCATCTGGGGGTTATTTTTTGAAGTAGAAACTCCGGCGGTAGCTAGAGCATAAGATATGTTGGGTCTTACAAGGCTATTGCAAATATTGGGGTAGGAATTTCTATGGTTTTTTGCAGAGCCTTTTGGGGGTTTGGGGAAACAAGGGCATCCTTTATAATTTGCCATATGCCCGTACACTTGGCAATTTATACAGAAGGCTGTTTCCAGCCTTTGTTTATGTTAGACATTTGAAAAAAAATTTATTTTAGGATCCGAATTTTTATGGTCCTTAAGTTTTTTCAACCATGCGCCATGATCTCAAGTAAATAAACTGATTCGAACCCGACCTTTGTGCGAGTTTCGAGATTTGTAGTTGGCAACGGCTGCAATGTAGATCTAACTAACTTGGCTCGTGTAAGTATTTAAGGAGACCGAGGTTGGTTGAGAGAAGATCGTCGGTTTTCGGACGAGGTGATTTTGCCCTTCGATTGAGGGCATATGGGATGTGTGCAGCTGGTTTGTTGAAGGGTTCGAATCACAGTTAACCAAAGTCTGGTTAAATTAGATTTTGATGATTATATTTTTTTTAACTTAATGTTTTAATTGCTCCAGTGGCGAGCAGATTCACTTCACTTATTTAAAGAATAAAAATGTTTTAACGAAACTGCTTTATTACTATGCCTCCTCGACATTAAATTTCGCTGCCAAGCTTTGCTTACGTTAATTCACCATGAAAAATTATATCATAGTGGTTATGGGCCCAGGCCACGCTCTATGTCGAGGCAGGTTAAGCAGTTGAACCAGAACATGAACTTTGTCCATTTAAATATTGTTCCAGTATAGAATTATTTCTGAAGAACTTCAGGTGCTGGTATACTAAATAGAGTATCGAATATGGAAGTGAACAATCAGATTCCTGTGTTAACCCAAAATAATTGGAACACATAGAAACATGATATGCAAGTAATCTTAATGCATTATGGTTGCTGGCAATTTATTATACAGACCAAGCCGGAGGAACCTGATGAAGGGGCAACCTACAAGGAAAAGTGTGACTTCCAACTACGGAAAGATCGATGCTATACGCTGATTTACACTAACATCAGTTCAGATCTGAAGAATCTGATAATAGAAACAACTGATGGAGTAGTGGCATGGAAAATATTAAAGGATCATTTTGAACCAGTGACAAGAGCCAGGGTTATCCAGCTTTTGGATGAATTCTTCGGAACAAGATACCAACCAGGGGAAGATGTCGGAATCTTCATATCTCGTGTAAAGACGGCGGCAACCAGGCTACAAGAGGCGGGTCATAAATTGGACGACCTTTACATAGGGTTTCAATTAATAAGGTGGCTTCCTCGGGAATTCCAGTCTACCGTGCAACAAATTTACAGATGGAAAGAAGACTTCACAGCTGTCAAAATTGAAGCGGAGCTGATATTGGAAGCCAATCGTCTTCAACTTATGAAGCAAGACTTGGAGAAAACGGAGACCGTTTACTTCAGCAATTTCCTATCAAAGAAGAAGTTGAGCAAAGTTCCTAGAAATTAAATACAGTTCCTGGTGGTACGACTGCAACTCCTGCAGATCCAAGTGGTAAAACAGAATATCAGAAAAAGGACGGTAAGGTATTTAACTGTAAAACTACCAAACATTTAAAACTGTCTAGTAAGATGATAGGTCCTTGTTATTTATGTAATAAATATGGGCATCTTAAAGTAAATTGTAAAGAGAAAACTCTCGAGAAAAGCCTCCTTCAACTGCAAGTGAAACCTATAACACAGAGTTTAATATAAATTTAAGATTTTGTGAAGCTGAATGTAGTATTATAGAATTAAATAAGCACCTTGTTACAAGTTGTAACTTATTTGAGGAAAACTCTGATAAAGATGTTTGAGTAATAGATACGGCTGCCACGAGTCATTTTTGTAATGACAAGAGTTTATTTTTAGATTTTAGACCAATATCTAGAGCATGAAAATGTCGTTAGCAACGGAGGATAAAAGTTGTCCAATAGAGGGAATCGGTAAACTTAAATTTTTGGTAAAATATAAGGATAGTTTTCATGAAATAACTTTCAGATGTTTTATTTAGTCCCAAGTTAAGGAGAAATTTGATATCCGGTTCCAGATTAGAAAGTAAAGGTGCGCATTTTGTGGGTAGCAAGGGTAAAATTAACAATTTCAATAAATACTGGCTAAAGTTGTTCTCGGCGACACGCCAAGAAAATTTGTATTTTTTTAAGCCTGACCATTATATTTTACCCAAGAGTACAGAAATAAATTCAGTTGGTAATGCAACTGACAAAACAAAATGCGGATCAATTGAAATATGGCATCAACGCTTTTGCCATATTAATAACGATTACTTGATAAAAACTAGTAAAAATGATAGTGTAAGAGGTCTCCCACGTTTAGCTGATAATAAGTCGCCTTGTATTCCATGTAAATTAGCCAAGTCCAAGAGAGTTTCCTTTAAAAAGACGGGGGCCGTAAGATCAAAACGTCCACTGGAATTGTTGCATATGGATCTTTGTGGTCCAATGCCAACTGAAAGTCAAGGCGGTAATAAATATTTCTTGAGTATAATTGACGATTACTCGAGAAAAGTGACTGTATTTCCCATTAAGAAAAAGTCGGACGTATTTCATACGTTTATAAGATTTCAGAAACGAGCAGAACGTTTTCTAAATAGAAAATTAATAGCAGTTAAAACTGATGGCGGACTAGAATTTTGTAATAAAGATATGGATACTTTTTTGGTAGAACTGGGTATAAAGCACGAGGTAACAAATCCATATACGCCAGAAATGAATGGGTTAGCGGAGAGATACAATTTAACCGCTACAGATGGCCTTAAAGCATTGCTTAAGTCGAGTGAAGTTCTACATAAGTTTTGGGGAGAAGCATTACTTTGCTTCACTTATGCGTGGAATAGAATTTGTCACAAAAGACAGTAAGAAAACCCCTTTCGAAAAATATTCAGGTAGAAAACCATCAATATTGCACCTAAAACCTTTTGGATGTTTGGCATATGCTGGTGTTCCAAAACAGATTAGAAATTCGATATGCGTGCAAAAAAAGGAATTATGATGGGCTATGCACAGCGTACTAAGGGTTATAGGATATGGTTAATCGAAGAAAATAAATTAGTCGAGACTATTAATGTAAGATTCGATGAATATAGGAAAGGAATTGATTTTAAACAGAAAACTAATGGTTATCCCAGACTTGATTTAAACTTTCCTGATTATGATGATGAGGAGGACGATTTTGATACTGTAAGAGATTCGTTAGCGAGTCGTTTAGTTTCAAAGACAAGTACAGAAACTCCCACAACATCATTTGAAAAACCAGATTTATCTTCTGATAATCGTAGCTTAATCCCATGTTCAGAGGTTAAGTGGATTAGAAATATAGGTAGGGAAGTAACTGGATCCAACGTATATTATGGTATCGAAGGGACAGCAACCCGTTTGAGATCTTTTAACGAGATAGAACGATACTGTAATAAGAGTAACATTCAGTATGACCCGAGTTTGTTTGATTTTAGAAAGGAAGATACTGAATCCCAGGAAGTTAATATGGTTGAAGTAGATATTCCTAACTGTAATAAACAGGCAATAAGATCCAGGGAAGCATCTAAATGGCATGATGCAATGGATAGGGAGATAAACATAATGAAGGAACGCAAGGTTTGGGATTTGGTTAATCCTCCAGACAACATAAACATTTTAGGAAACCGTTGGGTTTATACTGTAAAACGTGATGAAAATAATAAAATAGTTAGATACAAAGCTCGCTTAGTTGCGCAAGGTAACACACAATTAAAAGGCGAATCATTTGACGAGGTATTTAGTCCAGTTGTTAACTTTACTATTGTAAGATTATTTTTCACTATCTGTGTATGTTTGTGGAAATGGATGCATGTTCAAGTAGATATCACTAATGCCTATTTATATGCTAATTTAGATACTGTTATCTTTATGAAGCAACCAACTGGATATGAAACTGATCCTAACAAAGTGTGTAAGTTAAGTAAGGCAATATATGTGGTATTCACCAGAGTGGCCGACAGTGGTTTTTGGAATTAGAAAATAAATTGAAATTTAAGAAATTAGAGTGGGTTAATTGTGTATATATGTTTAAAAATAATGTAATTCTATTATTTTATGTAGACGACATCATATTTGGTAGAGAAACTGAAAACGTAAATTTTGTAATAAAATTATTACAGAAAAATTTTGATTTAAAGATTCTGGGTAAAACAAAGAAGTTATTAGGAATAGAATTTGAAGAACAAGATGATGGTCTCTTTATACATCAAAAATCTTACATTCAGAAATTATGTAAAATTTATGAAAAATATATATATCCTGTAAGTTCATTGCCTATATCAAAAGGCCAAATTCTTTCCAAATTAGATTCGCCCAAAACTAGCGAAGAAATTTTAACGTTTCCTTATAGAAATTTAATAGGATCCTTGTCATTTATTGCTATACGCACAAGACCTGATATTATGTATGCAATGAATGTACTATCCCAATTCCAATCAAACCCAGGAATAAAACATTGGAATTGTTTATTGAGATTATTAGGTTATTTAAAATACACTCAAAGATATAAATTGGAACTTTCAAAAGTTAAATCACCAAAATTAAGACGTTACTCAGACTCTGATTTTGCTACAAATAGGGATGATCGAGTGTCGATGGGAGGATTCATAACTTTCATTGGCCAAACTCCAATTTCCTGGCGAACTTTTAAGCAAAAATCCGTTAGTCTGTCTACTATGGAAGCGGAGTATAACGGAAGCAGCAAAGGAATTTATTTGGTTAAAGAATATAATCTATATATATATAAAGGAGAAAAGCGACTCACTGACTGACTGACTGACTAATCACGATATCTCTGGAACTATTCAACCTACAAACTTGAAATTTGGTAGACATGTTCCTTTCATAGAGTAGACATCAGCTAAGAACGGATTTTCCGAAATTCGAAACGCAAGGAGCGTAACGGGGGGTTAAGGAGCGTTATAAATAATTGTTTCCATGTTTAAACTACTCAATGTACAATTTTGAAATTGGGTAAGCAGATTCCTTTCATACAGTCGAGATCCACTAAAAAATAAGTTTGGTGAAAATCGACCCCCAAGTGCCGTTGCAGGGGCTTGGGGGCGTTATAGATAATTATTTCCATTTTTAAACTATTTGACGCACTGTCTTTAAATTTGATAAATAGATTCCTTTCGTAGAATAATGATCATTTACAAAACCGGTTTTGTGAAAACAGGCTTCTAAGTGGCGTTGCGGGGGATTAAGGGGCGTAATAGATAAATATATCCGTTTTTAAACTACTTCACCTACCTGCTTGAAAATTGGTAGGTAAGTTTCTTTCATGGAGTAAATATCCGCTACAAAATGGGTTTTGGGAAAATTGACCCCCAAGGGATGTTGCGGGGGGGGGGTTTAAGGGGCGTTATAAATTACGATTTTTTAAGTTATTAGACGTACAGTCTTGAAACTTAGTAAGCGGATTCCTCTCATAGGGTAGAGATACGCTACAAAATGGGTTTCGTAAAAATTGCCCCCAAGTGGCGTTGCGAGACTTAAGGGGCGTTATAGATAATTATTTCCATTTTTAAACTATTAGACGCACAGTCTTTATATTTGATAAATAGATTTCTTTCATAGAGTAGAGATCAGCTATAACAAGATTTTGTGAAAACAGACCTCTAAGTGGCGTAATAGATAAATATTTTCGTTTTTAAACTACTTGACCTACCTGCTTGAAAATTGGTAGGAATGTTTTTTTCATGGAGTAAATATCCGCTACAGAGTGAGTTTTGGGAAAATTGACCCCCAAGGTTTGTAGCGGGGGTGGGGGGTTTAAGGGGCGTTATAAATTCCGATTTTTAAGTTATTAGACGTACAGTCTTGAAACTTAGTAAGCAGATTCCTCTCATACGTTAGAGATAAGCTACAAAATGGGTTTCGTGAAAATTGCCCCAAGTGGCGTTGCGAGACTTAAGGGGTGTTATAGATAATTATTTCCATTTTTAAACTATTAGACGCGCAGTCTTTATATTTTATAAATAGATTTCTTTCATAGAGTAGAGATCAACTATAAGAAGGTTTTGGGAAAACAGACCTCTAAGTGGCGTTGCGGGAGACGAAGTGGCGTAATAGATAAATATTTTCGTTTTTAAACTACTTGACCTACCTGCTTGAAAATTGGTAGGAATGTTTTTTTCATAGAGTAAATATTCGCTACAAAACGGGTTTTGGGAAAATTGACCCACAAGGGGTGTTGCAGGGGGTTAAAGGCAGATATAAATAATTATTTCTATTTTTAAACTATTAGACGCACAGTCTTGAAATTTGGTAAGGATAGAGATACACTAAAAAATGTGTTTTGGGAAAATCGACCCCTAGGTGGCGTTGCGGGGGTTCAAAGGGCGTTATAGATAAATTTTTTGTTGCATTTTTAATTTATTGGACGCACAGTCTGCAAATTTTGCTAAGCAGATTCCTTTCATAGATTGCAATTCCCCTACAAAATGGGTTTTGTGAAAACAGACCCAGAAGTGGCGTTGCGGGGGCTCAAGTGGCGTTATAGATAATTATCCCCATTTTTAAACTATTAGACGTACAGTCTTGAAATTTGATAAGCAGATTCCTTTCGTAAAGTAGAGAACCGCTACAAAATGGGTTTTGCGAATATCAACTACCAAGTTTAATTTCGGGAGATTAAGAGGCGTAATCGATAAATATTTCCATTTTTAAACTATTTGATCATCCTGCTTGAAAATTGGTATGCATGTTCCTTTCATGGAATAGAGTTTCTCTAACAAAGAGTAAAACGAAAATTGACCCCCAAGGATGGTCGCGAGGGGTCAAGAGGAGTTACAGAAAAAAATTCCTGTTTTTAATTGTTAGACCCAAATACTTGAAATTTGTTAAGCATGTTTCTTTTGTTGAATAGGGATCCACTAAGAATGTATTTTAAGTAAATCAAGTTCTGGGGGGGGTGCAGGGGGTTACTGGGACGTATTGACAAAAAAAATTCCTTTTTTCGAGCTACAAGGACTATAATAATGAAATTTGGTTAGCATTTTTCTTTTGTTGAATTGAAATCCGCTAAGAGCGGTTATTTTGGAAAACAGCTCTCAACGGGATTACGGGGATATTGATAGTAAAACTTTTGTTTTCTTCTGTTAGATTTAGACTTGAAATTTGGCTTGCATGTTCAATTTACGGAGTAGAGATCCACCGAAATTTGGTTTTGCGGGAATCCACTTGGTTTATGGGTTACGAAAGAGCAAACATCATTCTATACTTCAATTTTAGAGATTTTTAGAAAATACAAATTAGATGAGTTCTGCCCTTTTTTTTTGCGACAGTTAAAGGTATAAGTATATTTTTCAATACAATCGAATTCTTAATGCTAGGACTTAGATATCAATAATTTATACATATATATAAGCAGTAAAAATTTATAAAACATCCTGAAATACCCAGCGAAGCGGGCGGGTAACAGCTAGTAAATGATAAAAGTTTGAATTTGGAATTATGTGAAAATGTAATATTCTGTGACAATCAAGCTGCTATAAGTTTTTCCAGTTCACCAGTAGAAAATTATAGAACGAAACATATCGATGTTCGTTACCATTTCTTAAATAAAAGACAAGGTTTTTCAAATTAAATATGTTAGTACCAAAAATAATTTGGCAGATATTTTTACTAAACCCATGATAAAGGAAAAATTAATGGAATTTTGTAGAAAACTATTTTCTATTTAAGAGAATGGAACTTTGTTTATTTAGATTAAAATATTTGTGTCTCTTGCAATAAAGATATTGTGAATAAAGTATTGTATGCAACATATTTTTATAAAATGAAATTATATTACTGATTTGTAAGAGATAATGGTGCGGAGGTTGGAAAAAAGGGGCCATTGTTAGACATTTGAAAAAAAATTTATTTTAGGATCCGAATTTTTATGGTCCTTAAGTTTTTTCAACCACGCGCCATGATCTCAAGTAAATAAACTGATTCGAACCCGACCTTTGTGCGAGTTTCGAGATTTGTACTTGGCAACGGCTGCAATGTAGATCTAACTAACTTGGCTCGTGTAAGTATTTAAGGAGACCGAGGTTGGTTGAGAGAAGATCGTCGGTTTTCGGACGAGGTGATTTTGCCCTTCGATTGAGGGCATATGGGATGTGTGCAGCTGGTTTGTTGAAGGGTTCGAATCACAGTTAACCAAAGTCTGGTTAAATTAGATTTTGATGATTATATTTTTTTTAACTTAATGTTTTAATTGCTCCAGTGGCGAGCAGATTCACTTCACTTATTTAAAGAATAAAAATGTTTTAACGAAACTGCTTTATTACTATGCCTCCTCGACATTAAATTTCGCTGCCAAGCTTTGCTTACGTTAATTCACCATGAAGAATTATATCAGTTTAAAAGTACAGTCGCGGGTTAGATGGTTTTCTCCGCATTTTAGGCAACGGGGTTTAAGGTGAAAATTTTCCGAACTATGATTAAAATTATTACAGGTGTAACACTGGGTTACACCTTTCCCGTCGTATCCCTCAACCCTGATGCTCAAGTAGGCCAGAGTTTTCAGGTCAAAGATTTTTAAGTTATCTAAATTTCTCACTAAGGTTATTAAATAAATGGGAAGGGTTCTTTTGGTCTTACGACCAATTAATTGGTTTACTTTTTCCAACGTAAATCCTAGTTCTTAGAGATCTAATTTTTTTTGTTTCGGGTTTGGTAAATCTGGCCATTCCTTTGATGACAACCTTTATCGGTCTTTCAGTTTGGAGGCGTATTACATTAAATTGATATTTTAGGAATTGAATTAGCGCTCTATGGCTGGTCATAATCATCAGCATAGAGTTTTATGAATCACCCGTTAAGCGGGATCTGAGTTTGGGATATGCTTTGGTTATTGTAGCCATTTATATTCTGTAGTCCATTTCTTCAGTGAAAAATAGCATAATGAGAGGGAGAAGGCGAGGCGCATTTTGTGCCGAAATCTGATTGGTGGAATTATCATCTGCGGAGTCCGTGTTCGTTTTGCTAGGAGCAGGGGGGTTAGTTATTTGGGTGCCAGAACCTGGGTTTTCAATGTTATCGGAGTTTTCAGGTAGGGTGGATATATTGGGCGAGATTGCAATCTCTTGCGTTGAAGGTAGTTCAAAAGTTAGCTTGCGAGCTGCTTTCCTTATTGGGGGGGGGGGATTCAAAGTTTGAATTATCCTTTCTTTTGCCAGAGTTATTTTTATTGGTATTAGTATTCGCGGAAGTGTTCTGCAAGATTTTATTAGGAGAGCTAGCGTGGGTTTTTTTCATTATGAGGGCAGCCAGGGGTAGAACAAGGAGGAAAGGTGTCTATGTCACTTACCGCTAATGCCATAGTTTCTTCTATTTCCTGAAGCTCCGAGAAGGCACGTGCGTAGAAGGGCTCTTCGGGGTTGTGGTCCGGCATATTATTGAGTGTTTCGACGCAGGCTTGCTTACATTTTATGAAAGTTTCCATCTTCGCAAGTTGAGCTCTGTTGAATTTCAGTTGCTCACATGGGGAGATCTGGTTCGGCGAGGGTGGAATCCTGGGAGAGTTCCTGGTTGCGCTTTCCAATTCCATGTCCGTTTGTTCGAGTAAGTCCATAATCGAGTCCAAGTCGTTACCAAGCAAGGGAAGAGAGTTTAAAGAGTCTGTCCTAGCTAGAAAACCCTGAAAAGGGCTGTAGACATCAAATGCTCTTTTACTAGAAGATAGTCGCTGGGGTGAGTTGCCGAAGCAACTAGGCTCTAATCTGTCTGCCGTCTTGGGTGAGGGTAATCCTTGATCGACCTCACTGGTCGATGTGTCCAGACATTCCAAATCTTTTTTCTATTTTCAACTTCCCGCTACAGCCCTCTATTTATACGCTTTCAGCAACAGTTCAGAGGGCGCTGCGCAAGCCACGCAAGCGCGGTGGCTCTGAAACTTTACCATTTTACGTAACAAACAAACGAGGTATTATCAAAGAAAATTTCTTTTTTGAGCTATTAGACCTACAGATTTGAAGTTTAACTAGCATGTTTCGTTTGTTAAGTTCTACTACGAACAGGTTTTGCGAAAATCTACTTTCAGTTGGGGGGGGGGGGGTTGCGGAAGCATGAAAAATACATATACTTCCTGTGCAGAAAATCAAGTAATTTTTTTTTTTAATTTAAGATATGAGGGCTATAAGAACGTTTTTGAATAAAATTGGAAGCTCAATGCTAGAACTTAGGTATTAGCAACTTAAAACAGTCTACAAAATCACGAAATTCCCGAAGAAGCGGGAGAGTAATGGCTAGTCTTATTAAATATACAAGTGATTATAATTTAAGTTCCACTTTCAAAACGCTGTTAGAACCACTGGTCAGAATGACTTCCAACTTGAAGTGAATATGCTTGAAAACGGTATAGCATCAGAAAAAATTTCCAAAGAGTATTAATAGGTAGCGCAATAAGCGGCACAACGAAAGTGGATTCGACTACACAAGTCATTTTAAATCGAATTATGACGGATTCGGCATGAGTTGCACATTTAATCAACTTTATTTTTCAATGTACATTACAGTGTTTCGGTTTTCAGACGGAAAAAGAATGACTTCCAAGTCATTCAACAGCTGTTGCACTGTTAGTGAAAAGCCTGTCCTTTTCGAAAAGATAGTATCACATTGGACATGGAAAGGATCGGTTTTTAATTTTTCTTGGCCCAAGCAACAATGAATTTTTTCAAACTTATGCCATGCCATTTCTCATCTTCCTAGTACATTCAGTTCAAATTTGAAGGCATTCTGATCAGTCATTTTTTTTTACGGAATTTTGAAAGTGGAACTTAAAGTATAATCACCCAGTACAACAGTGCTTCTCAAACTTTCAATATTTGCGACCCAATGATCAACCTTAATTTTCATTATACCCCCCCCCCCTCCATACAAATAAAGATGTATTGAATTCAATATTATACTAGAACACTACAGCTGCAATACTACTTTTTCTTAAGTACCTCCGGCGTATATAAACGTCTCGTTCAGCCAAAGCATTAATTGCCTCGGACGTATATATGTCTTTCCGAAGTACGATCTTTTCTCTGTGCACTTCTTTCTATAAAATTATTCCAAAAGCTTTGGAATGCAATAAAAGGACCTTGACAGTGTGTACGCGAAGGATTTACTTACTTCAAATGATTCAGCTATTTATTCCTTTTCTTCCCCTCCCCCTTTTCAATACATCACATACGCACGCCTACATGGAAAACAGTGGCATTGGGGAGCAGATCATGTAACTTTTAATCGGCAGTTAAAGGATTCATAATAAACCGTAAAAATTATCAATATAAGTGTTAATTTTTGTATATAATTTTATATATGACAAGGCTATGGGGTCATTGTGGTAATTATTTAACTTCTTCTTAACATAGTATTGTGTGTGTTAAAAAATCACTATAATAAAATACATTGTGCAGTACTGATACATTTATAAGTGTATCATATCAGAGCAAATGTTAATTTTACTTTTTATTATGTCGGGATGCATTTTGTTTGTTTACTTTCAATAAATTTACTCAGAAATCTACAAATGTTTGAAATATTTAAAACAGCCTTTATTTTGTCAAAATAAATATATGTATGTCATAAAAAGTATTAGTCACTCTAAAAGAATAGAAAAAAAAATTAAGTTATTCACAAAATAAAAACTTCACAATAACCAGAAAAAAATCCAAGTCTGCTATATAATAAGCAATGTTCTTATATTAAACATCTATGTCGAATTCAATTTAAAAAAAAAGAGCATAACAATGTTGATTCATTTATTTACCTTCTGTTTTAATTCGCAAATATGAAAATGATTTTTTAAGAGATGACCTTGTACAAAAACTTTCAGGAAATTTTACAAATACAAGACTTTAAGCTTTCATTCTCAAAACTGAGTTTTGAAAAATAAACTGTTATAAATATTGCAAGCTTACAACTTTTGTTTGTCATGTATATGTAAATGTACCTTTAAGACACTTCTTTGAGAAAAAGCCTTATTACAGATTTCACAAACATGTGGCTTTTCCTTGGTATGAATACGTAAATGTCTTTTTAAATTACCACTTTGATAAAATGCCTTGTTACATATTTCACAAATGTGAGGTTTTTCCTTGGTATGAATAAGGAAATGTCTTTTAAAATCCCCTCTTTGGTAGAAAGCATTATTACATATTTCACAAACATGAGGCTTTTCCTTGGTATGTATACGTAAATGTACATTTAAGACACTCCTTTGAGAAAAAGCCTTATTACAGATTTCACAAACATAAGGTTTTTCCTTAGTATGAATACGTAAATGTTTTTTCAAATTACCACTTTGAGAGAAAGCTTTGTTGCATATTTCACAAACATGAGGCTTTTCGTTGGTATGAATGCCCAGATGTTTCCTTAAATTACCAATCTGAGAGAAAGTCATGCGACATATTTCACATACATGAGGCTTTTCCTTGGTATGAATACGTAAATGTATATTTAAAGCACCACTCTGAGAGAAAGCCTTTTTGCAAATTTCACAAACATACGGTCTTTCTTTGGTATGAATACGTATATGACTTTTTAAATTACTAATTTGATCGAAAGCCTTGTTACATATTTCGCAAACAAGCCGCTTTTTATTGGCATGAATGCCCAGATGTTTTCTTAATTTAGTAATCTGAGAAAAATTTAAGTGGCACATTTTACAAACATAAGTTTTTTCCTTGGTATGACTAAGCAAATGTCTTTTTAAATGATTTATTTGATAGAAAGCCTTGTTACATTTTTCACAAACATGAGTCTTATCTTTGGAGTGAATACGTAAATGTCTTTTTAAGTTACTACTGTGATTGAAAGCCTTGTTGCAAATTTCACAAACATGTGGTTTTTCCTTGGCATGAATACGTAAATGAGCATTTAAAGAACCACTTTGAGAAAATGCCTTGTAGCATATTTCACAAACATGAGGCTTTTCCTTGGTATGAATACGTAAATGTACATTTAAGGAACTACTATAAGAGAAAGCCTTATTGCATATTTCACAAACATGAAGCTTTTCCATGGTATGCATACCTAAATGTACAATTTAAGAACCACTTTCAGAAAAAGCTTGTTCGCATATTTCAAAAACATGAGACTACTCCCTTGTGCGAATAAACATCCTTTTTTAAAATACCAATTCGACAAACAGACGAGGCTTTTCTTCGGTATGTGTAAGAAACGTACATTTAAGAAGAACGTACATTGTTATATATGAGAGAAAAAAACATTTTTGCATATTTCACAAACACAAGACTTTCTTTTAGTATGAAAACTTAAAGGTCTTTTTAAATTACCACTTTGATAGAAAGCCTTTTTGCACTCACAAACATGAGGTGTTTATTTGGTTAGTTCATCTCTTTGTTTTTTTTTTCTTGAGTCGGTTTAATTCGTGAATTCTGCTGGTGTCTAAATTCTTGTATTCCTGTAAAAATAAAAATAACCGTAAATATTAATATTTAACTTATGAAAAAACATATAGCGCTGTAAGAATATATAATAAAATGAAAAAAGCATCACATAGGTTCCAATTTTCATAGATTTCAGAAAAACAAATACTTCTTTTGACATTCTTCACCATACTAAAATTATACTATACCGTTCAAAGATTCATTAACATCTTGAGTTTTTTTTCCCAATGTAAACACTTAAAGTTTCACGAGCAAAGGATTCTGTGCGCACTGTTTCACGGCATTTCATATTACGAGGTCTGGATATTAAATAACGAGACTGCCCGCCTAGAGGTCGCCCTAGAGAGGTGGGGGGAAAACGAGTAGCGTTGGGTATCTGGAAATCTTCCCTATTCACGTGCCAAAACACGTTTTCGTCACTATTATAGTACTTGTGCAGTAGCGGTTTGAAACGAACGTGTTTTTTCCTCGTGCCGAAAACCATGTGTGACGAAAAACAGGAGCATCGTATCAATCTCAAATTTCTAGTTAAATTAAAAAAAACTCCGACTGAGTGCTATAAATTGTTGCAAGAGGCCTATGGGGACAATTCTCTATCTCGTGCGCATCTTTTTGAGTGGGGTAAGCGCTTCAGTGAGGGCCGAGAGAGCGCTGAAGATGACCAGCGCCCAGGTCGCCCTGTCACTGTTTTAACGCCGTTTTTTTCGACATTAACGGTATTGTGATGACTGAATGGGTTCCAAAGGGTCAGACTGTCAACTGGTAACATATCCTTTATTAGAGCACCAGCGTAAAAAATACGCACTTTTTCTCTGTATGTGTGATCTGAAAGGAAAAGAGAGAGACCTCGATGCGCAGCGGCATCGGCTGGAGCGGAGGAGGGGGGTGGAGTCAGGAACGGCCGCAGTGGCTGCATGGTGACGTAGCCGGTTTTCCCCACAGAAAAGGAGCCGAAAAAGTTGGGGCGATTCCCCAGGAGGGGGGCTTGTTCAAGGTCGAGTAACAGGCAGTTGTGTAGGGTTGCAGTTTCACATCACGGCAGGAGGGACTGTCAACCAGACTTACTATTTGTCAGTTTTGGTAACACTGCGAAAACGAGTTCGTAAGAAATGGCCCGAGTTGTGGAAGAACAACTCGTGGATTTTGCACCAGGACAACGCACCTGCCCATAACGCGCTATCTGTGAAGCGGTATTTGTAAATATTAACGTCCCACTGTTCAGCTACACGAGGGCTTTTGGGGACGGTCCGCGTAATTTTGAACCATGGTCAAGTGACGCGGACGACACCTGAGCTGGCACCCCCTCTCCTAACTACCACACCAACGGGAGGACATTTGATCTCTCGACAGATTTAACGTGCATTGCTCCCCTACACGGCGGGTCTTCAGTGGTACTGGGATCGAACTCATGACACGCTAGCCACGATCCGATGCCTAGACCACTTGGCTACCGCGGCCACCAACCTCACAGGGACATAGTACGATTCAATAACAGAATTCGGTTAAAAAATAAAATCTAACTTTTTTAGCTTAAAGTATACTTTATATACTTTTCTATAATCTCACAAAATATTAAAGCTCTAAATTTAAGAAACGGAGATTTACGATAACTTTTACGCTCATTTTTATTCAAATCCCAATGGCAAATCTCAAAACTTTATATATAAACTGATTTATCTCAGAAAGATAAAATATCTAGTCTGTCTTCATCTAAAATGCTACGGCTTTTTTCCTATTGTGTCAAATGATTTAATATTTTTTCTAATATTGGAAAAAATACATGTAATAAAAGTTAGTATGTATTTTTTATTCAGAGGAATGCTTATTTTTTAAAATTTGAGTTTAGAATCTATACATTTTTTAAGAAATTTTCAATAAGCATTCACAACAAAGAGAATTATTGTACGAATACCAATCATGTTATGACAAAACCATACCAGCTTTTGTTATACATAGTTTGACATGCTTATAAATCAAATTTCATGCATGTACGCCAATTTTTGTAGGAGGAGTAGCATCTTAAAATATCATTTTAAAATTTTTAGTTTTTCTCCGAAAAAAATTATATATGGTTAGCTTTTCATGAAATTTTGAGCACAAAATCTGTTTTACTTTATAAATACATATAGGAAACAACCAAATAATTTTGAAAATCATTAAGTTAAAAAAAAAATTGCGTGAATTGCGTCACATGTCCACTAAGGGGACATAGTACCTTTCGAAACCAAAAATTGTACATTTCGACATACTTCTTCGATTCAACATAAATCAATACATTTTGCATATTCTTATGATTTTTTTTACAAATTGTTCAAAACAGTTCAAAGTTTAAAATACTTAATCAATTTTTGCTTTTAAATTAATACATTTTTTTAACAGCACAAAATATGCACACAAAAATTTAAAAATAAAAATTACTTACCTTCTGTTACCCGCAAGATAAATTTTGAAAGATGTACAGTAGAATCTTCATTTATGTACCAAATTAAAGCTAAATAATGCCTTAATTCTGTAAACCTCAAATTTTAAATTTCTACCACATTTAAAAAAATTAAAAAATTTAGAAATCATAAAATTTATAATTAGCAATTTTTTTCCATCTATCACATTATAAAATAAAATCTATTTGCCGTATTAACAAAACTGAGGTTCACAGAATCATAAATGATAAGAACAATAACCACATAAAATTTTAGAACTCTACAATCAAAACTTTTTTTTAATCTTGCGGGAAAGTGTGAAAATTACAAACTGAGAAAATCACATTTAAACATTGCATTATAATTTTGTACCACAAAATATAATTTTTGAATACTTAAAATGCACCCGCCTCATATGTTACACCTTCTATTTCAACAAAATCCTCATGCATGGCTTTATTTCGCATTCTCAAAGCCCTACGAGCATCTAATGTTGAAGATCTAGACTTTATTTCGGCTTCTTTTATTCGAGCTTTATCACACTGAAAAGCATAAGTGACAGAAAAATGCCCTACTTTACAACCCAGATGTTGCATAATATCCAAGCGACCAGCCCATTCCATCATTATACATTACAACTGCCTCATTCACTGCAATATTAACTATTCTCTTAGAAGATCCTGATGTTTTAGGGCAGTATTTCCAAACCGTAGAGTTGAAAGATTCATTTGAATTCTGAGTCTTTCCCCCTAAACATTTTTTCAATAACTTAGGTGAGGATAATTCTGCAAATATTGGTTTTATTGCATCCATAACAGAGGTTGGCACATTGCTGTTATGTTTGTATGATGCATTTTTGGAGTATTTCGCCTTTTGATAACCACACCATGAGGACGCACCAACTGGGCAGAAGTAATGCATTGGTTCTTCATCTGTTGAGCGGTAATGGCAATAAATGGCCCAAATGGATTTATGCATATCATCTGCGGAGCTGCAGTTCTCACGTATAGCATTTCCATAGTAAGTAGTGAATTTATCTATTATTTTATCTGTCAGGCGATTTTTCCCACTTATACTTTTGCCATCTGATAGCTTTTTGCCACGATTCATCAGTTTCAACTTACGAAGTCTGGCACCCATCCACTTCTGTATATGACCAACACATTCAATTTTTTCTAAATTATACAACACCGTACTTTGCAGCTCTGGTAATGTTTTAGTGTCACCGTCACCAATATACTTCACATATTTGGCATTTCTTTCCAATACGGATCGTCTAAAAATTCTCTTCATTCCTTCCACTTCCATTTTATTAGAAGAACCAGAATGATTTTTCACGCAATGTGGTTCATGACTTTTTTCCATTTTTCATATGCTATTCCACATTTCGGACTTTTCCATTGATCGCAGCCTTTGCAATATGATGATAAAACTTCGACATCAATAACTTTTCCTGTAATATCACCAATAATGCTGCAGACACCAATGCGAGATGTATGACTCCGAGTTTTCCAAGTTCCATCACCACTAACACATATTTCATTTGTTTCGGATGCTGCAATCTCTTCTTTTGCTGCTTTGTTCATTGAAGAAACAGCTACAATGGAACCAGCTGATTTTATATTATTCCAAATCCTATCATAGGACTTTTGTGAAACCGGTGGAGGCAAATCCATCACCAAACAAAAGGTTTTAATTCCAAGTAGACCAACCCCTAGTGTACGCATAGCATATGTAATGCGAGTGTTTATTTCATAGTCGTGGTTACTTGACTCAAACACTGGTGAACTTTTAAAAGTTGATTGCGTAGCACATGAATCACAATCAATGTAAAATTCTGATACCAGTCCAAACAGAACCTTTTCTTTCAAAACTGCTTTTGTGCCACAGTAAAAGCATATTAAATATTTTGATAATTCTTCTAAAAGAATGTCTATATTTATCAATAGATAACCCTTACTTTCACTGGAGTTGCTTTGATAGGAACAGCTATCCAAACACAGTTTCTTAGAGGAAGCTGATGACACATCGATGCCTACCGGTTCTAACGTTTCGTTTTTAGAATGTTGATTCCCACAAAAACGCCTTTTCTTTCTTCTATAATCCGTAGATCTTCTAGCGGATTTACTACTCATATTAATATATGCACAAGTATGAATTATCAAATAAAAATTAATGATTACTCAATACTTTTTCGAAAACTATTATCAAAGAAGGCAGACTTAGGAAGCAAAAACAACGCAGTAGAAATACAAATGTAAATAAACAGCTGCTTTAATTCGAAATGTGTTGAGTTGTAGATATGCTTCTCCAATCAAAAGACAATTATAAATAGAATTGAAAATTTAAGTAAAAAATGCAGTTTTATATTACAGGTCGAAACCGAAACTAACGGAGTAGCGGTTTGTTTACATTCCATTTAAAGAGCAAAGTCTCTTTAGACATTTACATTTTTTCCTGTACTGAGCGTAATAATTATCGGATTTTGACGCGGTTTGTTTTAAAATGCTCCAAACAGTTCAAATTATTTTTTAAAAAATATTTTTGAAAAATCTATAATTTGATGTGTTAAAGGTACTATGTCCCCTTCATAGCATAGTGTGCTTAAAAACCAAAATTTTAATGTAAAAATAACGGAAAGTATGAATCGAAATAAAATAAATAAAGAATAACATGAGCTGTTAAAACTGCGTAATAATGGAGTCACATGGGAGTAATGATATTCTACTTTTGGTTAATTCATCATTTTTAGTACAACTAAAGAAAAATAAATTTTAATTATTTAATCATTATTGAACCTGAAAGAAATAAAAAATAACTTCAAGTTTTTTTCTTAAATTTAAGGTTGGTCTGAAAGCCTGATTTATAACCGGAATAATTGAATTGGATGCAGCAAACAACAGATGGATGATAAAAATCTCTTTTAGACAAGGCAAGATTAATAACAAAGTTTTAAGTAATGGCTGTTTTCTTGTTTTTTTTTTCCCTATCACTTTTCACCATTCGATCACGTATTCCACAATTGTCACAAATTCTGTGCAATATACTAAGCCCTTACAATCGTTTTTCACATAAGATACATTGCCACAGTTTTTGTACATAGAGCTTTGAATAATATCGATCGATTGTTCTGTTTTATTTATCCAACGCCCGTGCTTGGCTTTTTGACCATTTGACGCCGAGCCTCCCACGCTCAGTTTTAAAAGTTTATACCTAAGCGCTAAATTAATCCTTCTAATGTTTGTTTTTGAAAAATTAATTGCAACCTTTTTATTTACTTTCCCCGACAATTACCCCCTAAACTGAACTTTTTATTAAAAAAAATTTTAGTTTAAAAAAACTAAAAATCACTCTTTTATAGTAAATCAAACTAAATTGTAACTTAATCTTTTTGTCGTCAACTTTGGAATAATCGTCAAATCTGGAAATGGGATCAGGAATTAGTCACCAGATGCGGGATGGGATCTGAAAATGGGAAGTCGTTAATCCTGATTAGGACAATGGAACAAAATTATTAAATTATTGTACAGCCATCAGTCCTTGAAAAGAGAGCAAAATTTCGAATTAATCTGACCTTTTAAAGTTGGTAAAAATTGAATTCAAAGATTCTGTTTCATACAAGTGAAGTTTATAAAAGAGGGTTAAAAACAGGATTGTTTTACTTTGTTGGTACTATTTTTAATCAACAGACAGCAAATTTAAATAATCATCGGCTATTTTGAAGATTTCCTTAAATTAAGTAACTTTAAAGATTTTGAGCATTTCACTTACCAAATTGATTTATTTTGATATATACATATATATAGAATTTTTTGTGTGACGATCACATAAAAATATTATATATTTGTCAGAAATTCCTTTGAAAAATTTTCTTTTTTATATAACCAATTTCCTCCATTTCTATATTGTTGGCCATTTCTTAGCCCTCTTTTTTAAGATCATTCAATCAAAATAATGTGATTATTTTTTATTAGGAAATTTCAGTCGTCATTTATTTCCTATACTTGATGAAATCTCATAAAGAATGGAGTAGTCAGTTTTAATTTGTATGTTCGGATATTTTAGAATGCGGTTTATTTTTGTCTAAATGTTTTTCTACATTTTCAATATAGTATTTTGTTATTACTTACAGAGATTGATGATTTGTATCACCTTTCTGAGTCTTTTTCTTTGAATTTTAAATGTGCAATTTGCATTAAGTGTACAAATAAATATGTTCTAAAGCTTCGTTCAGTAGTGTAGATACAACTACTACTAAAAGCAGCCGCTCCTTTAAAATGCCTGAAAATTATTAAAATGTTCTAACGATTTAAAAATTTGTTTGCATATTATGCTAAATTTCGAAGTAAAAAAAATGTTTTATATATTTCTAGAGATATTAAGATATATTTTTTAAATATCCATAATAAATGTGCATTTTATTTAACACTAGTTTAAAAAGCACTTCTTATGCTTCTTCAGAGGTATATTTAAATACGCTCCATAAAAAAAGTTAAAAATTTTTTAAAAAATTAACAGACTTTAATTCTTAGTAAAAAATTCTTTTTATGTGAGAGAGAGAGTAATATTTTGGATTTAATGAGCATAAAAGTTGAATTTAGAATTTTTTGTATCATTTATAACAAACTTTTTAAAGTAATTTTTACTTTTCGTACTGAAAAGTTCGAAAAAAAAGTAGGACACAATGTAGTTTTGACGTGAAAATCAATAATTTAGTAACAAAGTTTTTCCTCATTTGCTCTAATTAGTTCAAAAATTCTATTTGGCATCAAATCACACAATGAATGAATTTCATTTTGACAGAAATTGTCTCAAACGTGACTGAATACATGCTTAAGCTCAAGAATGGATTCGTACAGCTTTCCTTTTTCATATATGTGTCGAACGAACATTGCTTGGATATTTTCTACAAGGTTTATATCAGAGCTTGAGGCTGGACATGACGAAGTTCGAACACTTTTTGAAAAGAGTAAATTTTTCATAGTATTTTCTGCGTAAATGGATGCACTGTCTCGTTCGTATGTGCAGTCGTCTCCAACTAATTGTGACGTAAAAGAATGAAGCTCAGATTTCAACACATGAACATAATCTTGATGGTCTGTACCATTTAAAAACATCAGACTAGTTCTTCCATAGTCAACGGTTAAACACATCATCAAAACTCCTCTTGCCATTTGGCAAAATGAGTACAATTTTTCATCATCCTTAAAATTATGTCAATAGTGTTAACAGGAGGACTGTCTAAATCAAATATTTTTTGTTTGAGAACACGACAGAACTCCATTTAACGATCCATGACATGTGTTCTTTTCCCCAATCTAATCGCTTGACTATGTGTGTTTTTGACTACTTCGAACATGTTACTTTTATCTTTTTGAATTAAAGAGTCATGGACCTTTTCATGATGCAGTACACAGTTTGCTGGGGGCATGTGTTAGTCGTGTGAAATAACTCCACCCAGAGGTGGATTAAGCGACTGGCGGACCTGGCAGCCACTAGAGGCACTCAGTCTCAGTAGGGGCCCCAAGCTTGATGGATTCCAGTAATAAATTCAACGTGCAACAAAAAGATCTTGAGACGATATTTCAACCTCAATAATTTCCACGGATTTGAAACGTGTGTAGCAGCACTTCGCCATCTTTCTTCCATATATCTGTATTGTTGCAATCTGTACAAAATTTTCGCGTGCGTTTTTTTTTTTGCACAAATTTTATTTCGAACAAACTAATACTGTCAGTGGCGTGACGGTGAATATTAGGGAACCCTGCAAACTCAGGTTTTGGGCCCCCTGGAGTGCCAGGGCTGCCGCAATGCGGGAGTGTACGTTACGCCACTGAAAGCTTTTCAAGTCAAACAAGTTCGTTTTTAATTCACAGCCGTTCTTAGTTAGTCTCGGATACATCTCACACTGACAGGGAAGAAAATCCTAACAGCAAGAAGAAATTATTGCAGACTAATGATACTTCGGCAATGCATTTGTCTTCTTTCAAAGCAATACAGCCAGATTAGATCAGGAGTGGCCAACCCTTTTTGAGAAAAGTACCAATATTTGACAAAAAAGAAAAAAATATGCGTGCCACTTCCAACAAGAAAAAGATGAAAAAGTGACAAAATTTTACTGTTAGTTTATTATGAGATTTTTACGCAAATAGCACATTTTCAATGAAGTGTAGTCGAAATTTAAAAATAATATAATAAATAATACAATACAGTCTTAAGTTTTATAGTTAAAAAAACTTTTTAAAGATCACTCAGGTTTGGTATAAAATAAAAATAGACGCATTTCATCTATATAAATAAAAATGTAATGTGTGTTTGTTCAAAGCCACTTATCTCCGAAACTAATGGAGTATTTCCTCTGAAAATTTGATATAACGTGGCGCTTGAATCCGGACGGGTTCTTATGTACTTATTATTTCGTAATTCACTCTAAATTTTTTAAAATTTAAGTTTTAAGTGATTTTTTGGTGTTATGACGGTGATATGATCACACGTTTATCTCTGAATGGGGAAATTTATACTTTACGCACAGTTTTTTCGGAATTATTAGATATATTTGTTATAATTATGATTAGCGATTGAAATATTTATCCGTTTTTTTGTTCTTTGATACTTAATTAGGATTATTTTTCAAATAAATCATTTTTTAAATGATTATTCTTTTAACAACTAATCCCATCCCATCCGGTATAGTGGTTAGCGATGCTGACTGTTGTGCCGTAGGGCCTGGGTTCGAATCCCGGAGAAGACATGGATGTTTGTAAATGTATAGTGCCTTCGCGGCATGGGGGTACTCTAAATAGCCGTCGAGCCACAAGTCCTCTCGTGAGGTTGGTGGATGGGGAAGAGAGGTGGGAGGCCTCTGACCCTCCCCCAGGGTGCTCTCCCTCAAAATTGGGGTGGAACCGAGCTAAATCGTACTGTCACCTGTATGGTGCTCAAGGCTACGGCCAACAACAGGCGTACATGCAGCCCCTTGCCATGATGAATTTCGTGGGCCTGGATCTCACACAGTCGAGATCAGGTGGCATAAGAAACAACAACAGCTAAAATTTTGTTTTGTAGCTTTGGCAACACTCGGATAGTATTATCGCGGGATGTTTATGATTTTGCTTACAAATTACAACTTACTTTTTCAGTAATTTCACACAGAATTTATTTATTTCTTTTGTAATATTATTCATTAAAATTATTTTTATAAATCAAAACTTCGCACTAGTAAGGATAGTTCAGTTTTTACTGCAATTAACGTTAGTATTGTATTCTGTTTTCCTTACCTGCTTTAGATAGAATGAAATTAATATTATGAGCATCAGAAGCGCCTATTTTATCTTTCTCTCCAGAAATTCTTTTTAACTAAATGTATAATTTTTTTTTAACTATTTTAGTACTTGCGTGTTATTTTTCCTTTTTTTTTTGCCGATCATGCACCGCCAAATGAAAGGGCCTCACCAACATAGTTTTTTGCACATCGTGATGTCTTAATTTGGCGAAATTAATCGATGAGATTGTTCTTAAATACGTTTTTGGTTATCTGTTTTTGATAATTTTTAAAATTTTATTTGATGTCTCTCTGAAATACGAAATGAAGATTTTCTGATATATATTTTGTGTTTGTAAGAAACTGTTTATATTGATTTAATCAAATTAGTGAGCCTTATTTTATTTTTGATATTTTTTTAAGGTTCAATTTTATTCTATAAGTAGCTGTACCACATGTTGCTGTCGCTCAGTCAGGTTAAAAAGACTGATGCACCACAAAGTATGCCACGATGTTTACAAAAGTAAATAACAATAGACAAAAATTCAACCAAATAAAAGATAGGGTACTTATGTATTATCGCAGCAATCGCCAACTCTATTATAACTCGCCAAGTTGGCATCCCCGATTTCCTATGTTTAGTACGTTTTTAATTGGCAACCAGGTACTTCGTTTCATATAATGTCGCCAATAGGTTGCGATAATTCATGAGTACCCAAAGATAGTATCCAAATAAGAATTTTCAACAAAAACAGGTTTATCAGAAAGATATATAATAAAGAACAATGAACAAAAATGTGAATCATTAATAAATATATGAAATAATGGTTATAATAAATATATGAAATAATGGTAAATCTGAAAAAATAGCTAAAAAAATTGCTTAACTCAGGAAATTTGTTAAAATTGGTAACTAAAAGTGTTTAGCAAAGTATAATCCATAATATGTTTTTTTTTATGCTCATCTTTTTTTTAAACAGAATATTCATAAAATTATAAATAATGTCCCAGTTTTTCTGTGGACCATCCAAAACTTCTATAACCAATTCCAATCACCAATTGGTGACTGCTGCTCTGGAATACACAACAGTACTTATGTGTTAGCATCATTGTAAACAAAATTGGTGCCATGCATATTACACCTTAATATCTAAAAGATTCGAACACATTTTTTTTATGAAAAAAAAAAAAAAACAGATTTGGATGGAAAACAGTGTGATTTGAATGGCGGCAATTTGGCTGCACAGTGATGCTAATATTTAAGTACCCAGACAACAAATAGTCCATGTGTGAACCAGTCAGTGTTTAGATATAAGCTACTCTGTTTTTAAGATAAGCCCTTAAATTTGTTGATAACAATTGCTAATGCTAATTGAATAGTAAATTGCAAAAATCTTCCATCATTATCAATACTTTGTTGTAAATTTCTACTGCAAAATCTGTGTTTATATTTGAATTTTTCTTGCATATTCGAATAAAAAATATCTTCAACCTCTTTTTGCATTGGAATTGAGCTGTGTTAATTGATGCACAATAGAAGTTAAACGTTTCATTAGCATTTTTGTATTTTCCCCCTTTCTTTTTGTTCCTGATTTTTCCTTTTTTTTTTTTTAATGTTTTGAAATTTTATATGTTTTTGCTTCAGGCAGCCAAACTTGAGGATGCACATTTGTGAGCCCAGCATTCATGTTTTGCAACATTAAATCTGCTCTGTTCTCAACAAAAGGAATACAGTAGGTTGCGAGTGGCTGAAAGATGTCAACCAGAAACAGCACATCAGCGTCAAACATGATTTTGGAGTGAGCAATCACACAATAACAGTCACCTTGCATTCCAGTACAACCTAGTGGAAGATTATAGGTTGAGCCAGCATGTTCTCATCAACACAATGGCTGAAGTGTATCTTTATTGCAATTCTCTGAAATTTAAGGGAGGAACAAAAGGAATGCTTTTTTTGTACCGCTGAAAAAATTAAACTGTCTCAACTTGGAGAACCACCAGAGCCATTAAAAACTTTGCTCGTCAGATATACTGCAAAATCAAAGAATTTCCTATACAACATCAGGAAATACAATTCATGTTTCCAAATGATATTGTTTGGAGAAATGTGCATTTTTGAACACACCTCTGATTTAACAGAAATATCCGTAAGCATTGTAAAACTAACCCATTGCCCTCGAGGAATCATGAGTAGAGCCATTTAAGATTTATCTTCAAATTTGAGGTCTCCACTATAAATACAATGTCATTAAATTTAAGTTCAACACATAAAGACAAAAATAAGTTGTAATAACTTCAAGTATTTGGTTAACAAATTACAAATGATATTGGTAAAGTAAAGTTTTGTGTATATATATTTATATATTTTTTAATAAAAAATCATACCTCCAATGCAAATGTTTAAACATACTGAAAACATGTTCTTTCTTTTTAACCAGAATGAGCCACAGCAACGTGTGGCAGGGTACAGCTAGTTTTAAATAATTATTAAACAGTCGGTACTTCAATTTTTTTTCACCAAGTCATTAATATTAGAATTAACTCTTGAAGATGCTTACAAAATTACGTTAATTTATGTGCATATCAGCAAGTTATGAGTTATATTTATTTTATTATGTTCATAACAGAAAAAAATTTATTCACAAACATATTTTGACACAAATTTTTAAGTTTTTGTCTGAGACAAGCCTATTTCAATGAAATTTTTTTAAAAAAATTATTTTCTTTTCAAATTTTTATTTTTTAGTAAGTTTTGGCGTGACACTGTTATAACTCCACACTGTGGCATGTGTGCCGCGGGTTGGCCACTCCTGTCTTAGACCATCTTGATATATTTGATGCTATGTTCTTCCATCGATTATAACTCCAAAGTATTTTAACACTTTTCTACTTTATCCCTCCACCTTGTTCTCGGTCTTCCACTTCCCCTCGTCGCTATATCGAAATACATGTCCCAGCCACCTTATTTGATCACTTTGACTATGTTGGGTTCTCTGGATTTTGATTTTCAAGGTTGTATCGTATTCTCCAGATTCCGTTTTCACTAACTGCACCAAAAATTTTTCGTAAGATTTTTCTCTCGAAAGTTGTCAATTTCTCTTCGTCTTCTTTGTCAATTGTCCAGCATTCGCAGCCGTATAAAACAACTGGTCTTATTAGATTCTTGTATAACTGTATTTTTGTTTTGCTACTTATTTATTTCGATTTAAGCTGGTTTTGCAATCCATGATAACATCCGTTAGCCATCTTGATACTATTTTTGATTTCAATTTTTATGTCATTACTATTATTTACAATTGTGCCTAAATACTTAAATTGAGTCACTTGTTCAAATTTAAAATATTCATTGGTTTTCAGAGGTTGTAGATACATTTTTCTAGGTAACATATTTAATTGCTTCAAGTTTCAAGATCAGAGGTTAATGTAAGCGCGAGGAGAGCCATTTCAAATGTGAAATGATTGTATATTAAGGACCAGTGTGACCACCAGAAGTTTGAATGCAAGCATGAAAACGTCCATGCAATATGTCTTACAAGTACCGGATATCGGTTTGTGTGATGGAATTGTGCATTCATGTTGCTTTTGGTCTGCTTAGCTGTTTAATTCTGGTTGTGGATGACGCTGTTGTTGCTGGTTTTTTTTTTTTTGTCCAATGATTTCCCCTCCAAGCTCGATTAGAGAATGATCCGGTGATCTACCAGGTTAAGATAAAACTTCCCTAGTGGCTACGATTTGGAATACCCCACTGCAGAGAACAAATGTTAATAGCAAATCTTTGCAATAATTTGAGTATGAATTATTAAAAAGATCTAGTCGACTGAAATCTCTAGAAAATTATATTGAAAATTTCAGAAATCAATTTGGAAAAATGAAACAAATATCAGCTGGTTTATCAGAACTCCCATCTGAAGAGGAAGAGGACAAGCTCACAGGTAGCAAAAAAATTATTACTGGTGAAAGTAAAGTTATTTATGAATTTTTAAAAGGGAAAATTTCATAGTAAAATTCATTTTATGTCATGTGCTATAGGGCAAGAGCAGAAGTATCCCGAAAAGCTCAGATTTATGAAAAAGTTATAGAATACTTTACTGTATTTTTTGACGATGAGATTTTATTAACTGAAATAAAGAAGAAACTATACAGGAAAACTAAAGGAAACATACAAAGAAGATATTGAATCTTTTAATTTTGACGATATGAATTGAATCAGTTTTTACTATTTTTTAAAAGAAAACAACGATATAGTGAAGACCCCACTAAAAATTTATAGAGTAGTCACAGAAGTCCTAATGTAAAGATACTTTTGAGAATATTTTTAATAATACCGATATCGGATTCATCAGGTGAAAGATCTTTTTCAGTTTGAAAGAAGTAATATGATAGAGAAAACAAAATGAACAACATGGTCATCTACACTGCTGGCCACCGTAAATGCAACACCAAGAAAGACAAGAGATAGCACAACAAAATTTATTTTGTGGATAACATGTTCACCAAGTACAAAATGATTAAATTTATAGACTTCTGTGAAGTGTGGTTCTTGCTAGAATCAGTAGCCAGAGTAGCCGCCATTGTTGGAGATCACCGCTGCCACACGCCTCGGCATTGATTCAAAGAGACTTTGGATGTGTTCTTGGCGTACAGCAGACCAAACAGCTTCTACACGTTGCCAAAGTTGATCTGGTGTGGCAGCTGGGGGTGAATTCTGGGTCAATCGTTGAGCAACCATGGACCACATGTTTTCTATCGGCGAAAGATCCGGATAGCGAGCCGGCCAGGGAAGCAATTCAATCTGGTGATTGACGAGGAACCTTGGGACAATGCGTGCCATGTGTGGTCGCGCATTATCCTGTTGAAATATGGCTGTGGCCCAGCCCTGAAGGTAAGGGAGGACATCTGGCTCCAACACCTCCGAAATGTAGCGCTGGCTGTTTAAAGTACCGACAATGCTTACTAGAGGAGTGTGAGTGATATCCAATAGCGCCACATACCATAATATCCGGTGCAGGACCAGTGTGGCGCTGTAGAACGCAGCTGTTCAGCATCCTCTCTCTCCACGGTGTCTCCAGACTCGAATCCGATCATCGTGGTGTTGCAGACAGATGTGTGACTCATCAGTAAAGACAACTTCATTCCATTCTGCCGCCCATATCCTTCTTTCATCGCACCATTAGCGGCGGAGACGTCCGTGGTTCTGCGTCAAGGGTAGACCAAGCAATGGACGTCTTGCGGACAGACCACTCTGCTGTAAACGGCATAGAATGGTACGCGCAGACACTGAATGATGCGTTACAGACTCAATGTACTGTGCTATGGTTCGTGATGTGACTGAGCGATCCGTCACTGCCATGCGCACAATTTACCTGTCCTCACGTGAAGTGGTGCACTGAGGTGGATGCGATCGACCACGTCGGTCCGTCGTACCCTCCTGCATCCAACGGTCACATATCCGCATTACAGTTGTTTGTTTTTGTCCAACACGACTACCGGTTTCCCTGAAAGATAATCCACAATCTCGGTAGGCCACTATCCTTCCTCTGTCGAACTCGGATACTTGAAAAGCTGATCGCTGTTTTCTACGAGACATAACTGACCGTTTTTTGAAAAAACCACATGAAAAACACAATTGCCGAACTTGAAATCGTCGAAATCTCCAAGCCTTAAATAGCACTTTGAGGTGGCGCCACAGGCGTGCGTGATGTGTGTCTGCGCTGAAATTCTAATCATTTGCATATCTCACCTACTCTAATGCATGTTGTAAATTTCATGTTATTTGCGTGCTTCCTTCAGGGTGTTGCATTTACGGTGGCCAGCAGTGTATATTAGGTATGTCAATACAAAATTTCTTCGCGAATTAGTGTATTCTAATTATAAATATTTTTAATTGTAGCCCAGTACTATGTCAGTGGTTAAAAAATTAGAAACACGCCATACATGTTCCAGGCTATATGAAGCTGAATGATTTGATTGAAAGGGAAAAATGGTTATATGTGTAATTGTAATGAAACATTGACTTCACGTACATTTTGAAACGTTGCATTCTGATCTCGGCATGTCAACAGATGAAGAAAGTAAACCGTAATTTTTACAAAAGAAAAAAAAAAGAGAATTTTTTCAAAAGCAGTGTTTTAAAATTTTTTTTGGTTCCAAAAAATAACATTACAGCTGCTAGTTTCCAAATGCATTGCTCTCCACGGGAAACCTCTTTCAGAAGGAGAATTTGTAAAAAAAAAAAAAAAAAAAGCGTTTTTAGAACGTAGTTCAACATTTTTTGCTGATTTTAAAGAAAAAAGACCTAATTATAAAGCGGATAATTGAGTTATCTATAAGTCGCAATATAATTAAAAATCAAGTAATAGAATAAAAAAAAAATTTTTTTTTCGCAAATACATTGCGATTGAAATTATGCAGAAATGTCTTCAATTGCTCCAGATGAGAGTAATGATGTAAATGGTTATGTACAATTAGCAATTTTTGCTCGGTATAAGTATGGATATATAATGATAGAAGAGTTAATAAAACTAATAACGTTGAAAGGGAAGTGCACTGGTCTTGATATATTTAAAAAATTTAATATATTGCATTTAAAGAAATGGATATTGACCTTTTAAAAATAGTTTCTGTAATAACAGATGGTGCACCTAGTATGGTAAGGAAAAACACATTGGATTCATTCATTACATTCTCTTATTGAATTTCATTGTATCATACACCAGCAAGTTTTATGTGTGAAGAATGGTTTAAAAGTATTTTCCAGTGTAATATCAGGTTTAATAAAAATAATCAACTTTATAAACGGCAGTTTGCACAATTCTTAGAGGAAATTGAATTCCAATATTCAGTGGATTTTGACATACAACGTGCGATGGCTTAGTTTCGGTCAAGTCCTTAATCACTTTGTAAGGTTATTAGAAGAAATTAAGCTCTTTTTAATTGAAAAAACAATAGTTTCGGTAAATTATCCAATATACATTGGTTAAGTGATTTAATGCTTTATGTGACATTACTCAGGATTTTAATGAACTGAATAAAAAAACTTCAAGAGCATTGACTAATTGTTTTAATGCTGTTTCAAAATATTAAAATATTTATGACAAAACTTGACAGCTTTACTGGATTTGGAAATGAAAATCATGAAATATTTCCCTCAGCTACAAAAACATTTTCAAAACACAATTTTTGAAAACTCTGTTGACATTTGAAAAAAATGCAATTAAAGAATATTTAATGATTATACAGGAAATAAAACAAGCATTTGAGGAGAGATTCAATCAATTTAAATGTTTGTTAAATGTTTAACAAACTTTAATGTTTAAAATGTTTAACACTTTATTTTATATCCATACAAAACAGAATTTCACACTATGGAGTTAACTGAATTTATGTGGCTAGGTGTCGATAATTTTTTTTTATTAAGAACATTTATAAACCCCGTGCACCATACAATGTATCACGCGGGGGCTAACAACACAAAGGAAGGAATACAACACAAACATGCTTGCCTTCTCAAGAATTCGAACCCAGTCCCTACGGCATCGATAATTCAGAAATGGAATTAGTTGAATTTCGAAGCAGCGTAGTGTGGAAAACAAAATTTGAAGACTTGATTCCTTAAGTAGAAGGAAAACTGTATGAAAGTAGTGCAAATAATATTCATCCCACAATAAAAATTGAAAATATTATATCAAACATATGGGATTCTTTACCAAATAATTTTATATCAATGGAAAAAACTAGTTAATGCATTTTTAACGATGTTTGGGTCCACATATTTGTGTGAAAAATTGTTTTCTTCAATAAACAGGGCCGATCCTAGCAGGTGTGCACCGCACGCGGCCGGCCAAGCCAAGGGGCGCCCGCAGGCCGTATATGGTTCTATCAATCAAACAAAACTTTTTACGAATTTATCAAAATAAAACATAATAAATCGAATAAATATCCTGAATTTCGAATAGTTATATTGAAAAATCAAGTCCCAACAATACAGCATAGTTTACGAAAAGTAGAATGTTAGTGCAAAGTGTGTTGGCCGATTGTCCATAAATGTCTACGAGTTGCAAACATCTTTCATTTGATAGAAAAAATTCGTAATGGAGCCGACAATACAGCATTAAAAAATTATAGTTTGAAAAAAACTAAAAAACACGCTTTTATACTGAATCGAACTAAAAAGTAAAAAAAATAATTCTTAATAAAGAATAAAATGATGAACGTGAAAATGAATGTCATTGGGGTAAAAGCGTGGGGTGCTTTGTACTACATTTTTACACTAATTCAGCTTTTCGGAATAGAAGTTAGAAATTATAACAATTGATACATTTATAGAACACCCCACGCTTTTACCCCAATGACATTCATTTTCACGTTAATCATTTTATTCTTTATTAAGAATTATTTTTTTACTTTTTAGTTCGATTCAGTATAAAAGCGTGTTTTTTAGTTTTTTTCAAACTATAATTTATTTTTCATTTTTTAGTTCGAACTACAATAAAAGCGTGTTGCTTATTTTTTTAAACTATCATTTATTTATTGTTAAATTTATTCTTGCGCTTGATATTTGAAGCTGGAATTACGTGGCTGTGGAATTAGTCTTGCTCTTCAATGGATATTAATTAACGGGTCTGAAGTGTATTTATTCTCTCCGTTTACGAGGCCTCGGATGAGTCCCGTATTGTTATATTAGATTCCGTCACACTTGAACAGGTCAAACAAATAAAAGTGTGTGAAGAAGAAAAAGTTCTAAAAAAAATTTAATGTACCGTGTTTTTCTACGGACTAAAAATTATAAAATTCCTCCTTTTCGTTTTTGTTTCTTTTTTCACATTTTCATGCATTGTCATCCACTTCTGAGCTATCGTCCAAATTTCAAGTCTCTAGCTCATCGGAAAGTCACACAGCTGAAAATCAATTACAAAATTCCACCCGGACACACATTAAAGAAAGCGAATTAATAAAAACATGGTAATATTAAGTGTCAAACGTTTTTTTCACTTTTTAAACGTATTGCTATAATGTTAATTCGTATCATCACTTCTGAACGTATTACTTTACAAAAATAAAAAATATTTAGCAGTTAGAACATAAATCATTTTTTTCACGTGCCAAGTCTTTTTTTTATTTTCATCTTCAGAAAAATGTTTATATTATGGTAAGAAGTTGACAACACATGCCCACACTTCACTTTTTTAGATACAGAACACTTTTTTTTGTTTGTGTTATTTCTATTAACAGCAAGTGTATATTTTATATGTGCATATAATTAGCTTTAAATTCAAAACACTTGCTTTAGGGTTACAACTTATTCTTTTAGTCACTAAATCTGAAATTAGTCGCCAAATCTGGAAATGATGTATGGAATTAGTTGCCATATCTGAAAATGGTATATGGAACTAGTCGCCAAATTTAAAAATGATATATGCAATAAGTCGAAAAATTTTGAAATGGTATATGAAATTGTCGCCAAATCTGATTATCCTAATTCCTGACTATCCTAAAAAGGGCAATGGAACAAAATTATGAAATAATTGTATTGTCATCGGTCCTTGACAAGTGTGTGAAATTTCGAATGAATCCGATCTTTTTAAGTGGGTAAAAATCGAGTTCTAAGATTCCGT
Source organism: Trichonephila clavata (assembly GCA_019973975.1). Taxonomy (NCBI): domain Eukaryota; kingdom Metazoa; phylum Arthropoda; class Arachnida; order Araneae; family Nephilidae; genus Trichonephila; species Trichonephila clavata. The sequence goes on from BMAO01034134.1 coordinate 126,578, forward strand.
TACATGCAAGTGAAACTTATAAAAGCGTGTTAAAAAGGTTTTTTTTTTTTTTTTTGCTTTGTTTAATAGTGGCATGGCAGCGCACTGTGGATCGATGCTTAATAAAGGCGTCTCAAAAAAGATTTTTGCGAAAGTTGCTTTACGAAAATATCTAATATGGTTAATCTAATAATGTTTAAATTCAATAACTTTTTGCCTATGGTTTTACAAAGCTTATAAACAATGCTCGTTTTCCTTTTTAGTGAGTTAACCACTAGTTTCTAGTAGTTTTATTTGGTATTAAGTTATAAGAAAAAAAATTTGTAGCTTCTTTTTAGTAAATGATTTTCATTACAATGCCTGTTTGAAAAACACCGATATTAACATAATATTATCAATGTTAGCGAAGTTCTAAATTTAATTTTATGTTGAAGGAACTTAATAGTGCACTTTGTTAAAAAATGCTAGTTTTATGTGGGTTTTTTAAGTCCTAATTGTAACCAGACGTCATACAATCAAACAGGCGAATCAAGGAATTCACAACATAGCACTGAAAAGCAGAAATAAAAGAAAACAAAATTAAAAGCTAATCCTGATCTATATATATCTGCCCGCTTACATGTATACTCCTAGTTGGAGAGTAATTTCATATGATCTAATTGGCTAAAAAAGCCCCTTAACGTGTTTACTTTTGTCTCTATATTAGTAGCAGGGGCGGCTCTAGGGCCGGGGAAACTGGACCCATATTCGAGGCGGCAAATTTTTAGGGGCGGCATTTGGACCAAATTTGAAAAATACCTTTTTTCGTTGTGAAAAAATTGGAATGAAAATATTTTTTAAAATATTGTTATTTATACTTTGGAAACCTGGTACCTTTTTTAAATACCTGGAATTTTATTTTAGACTGAATTTAAATGACGAGTACTTCTAGTAAAATTTGTAACGACTATATCTCTTTTAAAAATTACACTATGTGGTAATATGTTGTAGCAAGTATATGGGCCCTCGACCTCGAGACACAGGTACAAACAATTATCTTTTGTATATGATATTACTATATTAAGGGTGACAAATGTGGACAAAACAATATTTTTTAGAGCTGCGTTCGGCAAATTGCAGTTCCTTAAAATTCTGCTTTTATGTCGAGTTAAAAATAATGTTTGTTAAAAAGCTATTGTTCACTTTTCTAATTTATAAATACATCTCTAAAAAATTACTTTATTTACATGCCCATTTAAATATCTGACTGGTTTTTTTACAGAATTTATTTTTAAATATGTATTTGATTTATCTTTTTTCCAATTTCCAGTTATATATTTGTATCCAGCAATGTGAATCTGGTATTTCATTTCATGTATCTTATTTTCTTAATCTGTACTTTGTGCGTTTAAGTTAGTTTTCTTATGTGATGATCCTTGGATGGTTTGAGTCTAGTGTGTATGTTAAACATGAAACTGGATATGTTTTTTCTTGAATTCTAACTTTATATGTTTGCCAGCTAAAATTGGCACAATTCATACATTTAGCTCGTTTGAAATAGCAAAAGGTAATTATGTTTTTAAGTTCGAATTAATTTGCATTTTTTAAAACTTAATGTAATATACAAATTCCTCCAGTAAGGCACACCTCCGAGTAAGACACAATTAATGTTGCTACCAGTCTCTTTGAATATGGACCTTATGTATATACCTCTTATTAAGGGACATTCTATTTATATATATATAAGTGACACTGAAAAAAGTTTCTTATTTCTTTTTGTAAAATTTTAAGGTTTCAAAGACAAGTTTGGGTTTCTCTTTAAATAAATTAAATATAAAGCTATCCTGATAAATCAATATAATTAAACAGAGGAATAAAAAATTGCAATATTGTCTGTTCCACGCTTCGATTTTGAGACAAAACAGAATATGTAATTAAGTGATTGGAACTCGTGGGGGCGCTTTTTCTTTAGGTTTACGTAAGAAATAAAAATGCTAGATTAGGTTGACGCAATGCACAAACTTTCTAAGAGATCCACACAACGGAATATTTTTAATAAATTTCTGTAAGTTCAAAATTTTATTGCTCATTTCAAACAATTATTCAGTAATTAAACTTTTTCTATTAATAATTTTCATTTTTAATGAGTTTGAAATTTTAAAAAACCTATGACCAAAGTATTTATTTGTATATCATTTATTTAAAGACTAATAAGGCTTGAATTTTTAATTAAACTAATCTGTTTAGCATTAAATGACAAAATACCCAATATCTGGTCTGGTGGGCTTAAATTTCTGGCTCTAGGTCATATTGTATCAAACGCAAGGTTCCTTATTGGAAGCTACTCAATGGCATAACATACACCCCCGCATTGCGGGGGGTCTAAAGCCTAACGGACGTCAAGTACGCTTTGGTCCCAAAACCTGACTTTGCAGGTGCTTAATATTCACGGTTAGGCGACTGAAGGTACTATTATATTTTTACCCTATTAAGATAAAGTATTAAGTAACATTTTATTGTATTTTTCTTCATGAAAAAGTGGACTATAAAAATAATATATCTAGTTTAAAAATCTATTTTGTTAATATATATGAGTACATTTATGTAATAAATAAATTCACATAAGTGCATAGCGATTTTAACTGCAAGGATTACTGAATTAAATGAAAACTAGCTAATTTTAATGCCAATGAAATTATTTTGTATTTACATATCTATAGCTATAGTTAAGAGTACATGGTATGTAAAATTTCATCTTTGGATTAAATCGAATCGAAATAATATTAAGTAAAGTGTAAAGGATATATTCGCGTACCTATGACTTTTCCTCTTAGAGAAATTCTATTATTTTAAATATTATTCAATTGAAAACTTTCACCCGAAGAAGAAGATGCGATCTATGTAAATCATGTCGTATACTTAAGCATTAACTTTTAGATCCGAGAAAGAGAGAGATGTTAGGAGTTAAATGATAGAAGTTTGTGATTTTTTATATAACGTACAGTTATTGACAGCTAGACGAGAGTGACTCGTCGATCAATTAATTAATATTTAAAATTGATATTTGACGGTTCAGTCAGTAAGATATTAGAATTAGAATCAAATCAACTAGAAGTCGATTATTTGAGATATGAGTTACGATTATTTCCAAACGTGACTCTACTTATAATAAAATATTAAATATCTCATCTTCCTCGCCTTGGCTCCAATACTTTATATATGTACATTTCCTTTCTTGGTTTTGCGAGACTAATAAAAGGATTAATATTATTATATTTGTTTTGATTATGGCTGGTGTTCATTCTGATTTCCAATCATTAATGGATTTCAGGGGAATGATGCCTTTACAGATGCTAAATTTTTTTCATAAGACAGCTTCCACTTCCATAACGAGACATGCACATCCTTCATTACTGTTCCCAATATTAAAAAAAAATGCGATTTATTTGTCTCGTTTATTGTAATTTTTTTCTTCTGAATCTTCATGTGTTAAGTCAATATAACACATGTGTTTTAGATGGTTTATCTCCCCCCCCCCCTCTCTCTCTTTTACACTTCAAGAGAATTTTTTTTTGTATTGCAATTATAAATATATTATTATAAGTAATTGTGTGTTATTGCTGATCGAAGGAACAAAAATGCATTTCTTAAAAAATTTTTGGGATATTTTAAGTTTGGGAATTAGGTTAATAATAGGTTAGTTATTTCAATGTTTACTTTCTTTCTCAATTTAAAGAGAGATAAATTTGGTAGAATCGAAAATATCCCGAAATGATATATTTTGAGGAAGCTAAAAGACAGAATTTTATTGGAATGAGAAGTACAATGAATTTTTTTACTATTATTATAACATGAAAATACTCTAAAACATGTAAACTGTATAAGATCGTGGGGCGAATTAAAGACAAGGCTGGAATAAAATTGTACCATTGACGCGGAACCACAAAATTTATAAAATGGAGAGAAAAAGCGATGACGTGTCATCACACATAGAAAGAATGATTGCTGAAGTACAATTTTAAGCCAGTCAAAATTTGGCATTCAGAGGAACTAGTATGAAGTTGAGATAATGGTAATTTTTTAAAGACAGTTTAGATATTAGCCACAAATTCGATCCACAGTTTGCAAAAATAACAAAACGGTTATTCCACACTACTTAGGACAGCATTTCAAAATGAAATAATTACTATTTTTGCCGAATCTATTTGCAATGAGTGAGTGAGGGAATATTAATGTCGCACTGTTCAACTACACGAGGACTTTTTGGAGAAGGACCTCATAATTTTGAACCATGGTCAAATGACGAGGACGACACCTGAGCGGGCACCTTCTCTCCGAACTACCAAACTATGGCAACGGGAGGACGTTAGAGCTCTCGACAGATTTTACGTGCATCGCTCCCCTACACGACGGGTCTTCAGCGGTACTAGGCTCGAACTCATGACATGCCTGTCACGAGTCCGTTACTTTGGCCACTAGGCTACCACGGCCCTATTCGTAATGAGATAACACGTATTATTAAAAAAAGCAAAATATTACACTATAAATTCTTGACACTGCATCAGATATTAGTCACAAAGAACAAATAAAGTTTTTTATTAGATGTGTGAGTAATACTGATGGGTAGGGTATATATTTTAGAATTTTTTCTAGGAGTTTTTAGTAACACTACGCAAGAAAGGCTTTCAGATGTGGACACATTCTCCATAAAATCCGAAATCTGTGAAAAAATTGATTTCACCAAAATTATTGACAAATTTGTTTCTCCGAAATCCAGAAAAGTTATTTTAGAATTAATTATTAAGTAGTCTTTGTAGGACTGAATATTTTTATTAGATTATATTTTTTGAGTAAATACTGTTGTTTTGCTTTTCTAGTAGTAAAATGTCTATTTTTATTTCAAAGGTAATATTTATTAATAATTTGTAAAAGTATTTTTTCAAGATCATAACCCATTAGCTGACCAAAAAATAAAGTTTTGCACTTCAAATTTTTGCATTTTTATTAATGTTTTACTTTTTACTCTTATACAGGTAGATGAATTTATAGCCTCAATATATAACTATGAAATAAGTAATTAAATATATAAGTATTATAATAAGTAAGTAAATATAAGTATTTATCAAAATATGAAAAAAATTCTCTAGAGGGGCGGCATATTAGGTCTTCGCACGCGAGCGGCCGACACCTTAGGATCGGCCCTGTCAATGAACTTTCTAAAATCTTCTAATAGAAATAGATCTGACAGAGAATTAACAGTGAATTGCGTTAAACTAATGAATACGAAATATGAACCTAATATTAAAAAACTACCTGAAAATAAACAACAGATTTCTTATTAAATACTTTATAATCTATTTTGTTAGATATATATACTAATAAATAATATTTCATAACATATATTGCATATAATTTTCGTTACTCCTTCTTTATTTAAACACTTATTGCCATTTGCATCAAACGCTTAAGAATTTTTAACTCCACTAAAAATTTTAAATCATTATTAGTTTTTACCCCTAAAGCCAATAGAATTTTAAAAATGTTAAGTTTTAAAAATATTCAGTTTTAACTCTGGTGCAAATGGGCATTAGTGATCCAAAAAAAATATGAACAAAATTTGACCCATATCTCAAAAAATTTCGCCATCAGTCTAGTGAATTACCACGCAAATTAAGCACTTCTATTTTATGTTTCTGCATAAAAAAGTCTGGACAAACATCAAATTGTGACAAGAAGCCAAATCATGTTAAAATGTTCCGTCAAATGTTTCCATGGATGGAACAATTCTACTGCATAATATTTCTATGTATTTAACATAAATCATCATGCCTTTAAAAGGAACTAAGATTCCACTGCCATTTGTTATGAAAAAACACCAAAACATCCCTTTAGATGGGTGTTCTACAATCTTTTGGATATGTTCTGGCAACAGAGTTTCAACTTCACTTCGCCTGACTACACTTGATTTGAATCCCTGCACTAATAAATACGTTTCATCGATGAAAATTACCTTCTTCTAGTCGTTAACAGTCCAGGATCAGTATTTTTGGTCTATGCTACACGCTTTTTCGTTGCTTTCCAAGTTAAAATTTGCTTTTTCCTCTGTCATGATGCTTTACAACTAACTTCCAGAACCCTTTTTTCTACAGTTGAGATACTCACTTCAACACCATAATCCAATAAATCCCTTCGAAGGGCTGTGTTTGTCTTACTTTGATTTATTTTGCTATTTCTTATTAGAATTTTATCAGTTCTTGAAATAATGTTCTGTTTGAGCCCCCATGTTCCGCCTTTTTTGAAAGGATGCTCAGGAATCTTGAAATGTTCTTACAATTCTTGAAACACTTGATTTGCCCACACCAACTAGTGTAGCAATATTCTCGCAATCACAGAAGTGTGTTTATTAAGAGCGATTATTTTAGAACGTTTCCTCGGAATAATAATCCCTTTCTGAACAAGCAAAAGTAACACGCCTACAAACTTTGCACATGTGTCGATAGCTCACAAAATAATTTTAAATACGAAAAAAGATTGAATGAATTTTTACCAACACATAGCGACTTCTTTATTCATTCTCGAACGAACAACAACACACAGAGCGAAGAAACAAACAATCAAAGTACATAAAAAGGGGGTGGGGGTTGAACCATTTCTCCAATATAAGAGGGGCGAGGTGAAAAAGGATGATGCAATGATCAGTAACAACACCTGTTAGGTGGAACGCAAAATTATAACCCCCAACTACCACACTAGAAGGCTCACAACTGAACTAATAATGTACTAAAACCAATCAAGTGAGTAAATTATAGTCAAGATCAATTCGTCACACTATTTCTGGGCAGATATAAAGGGACTGAGGTGGTTTGGGACATAACTGGTAATCCTATAGCAAATTAGACAAGAAAAACATGTTTGTCCCAATTAATTCGGACAGTATCTTACACTATTAAAATCCAAACGTATCTATCTATCTATGTATGTATGTGCGTCTATCTTCTCACGAACGCCTAATTGTTTTACTCCTGCCGGTTGTTTACTTGGCGGAACTTCCATTCCGTTTCGGCCGAGCGGTAATCTTACGTTTCCCACCATTTTAAAATTGTCATCCAATTTTCGGTGTTGAAATCAGACAAAAAATAATTACAGAATCGGAAAGATCATTTATTTCGCCACGATACGGTATAATTTTTTTTGTAAAATAACGATATTTTCTATTTTTTTTCTCGAATTTTTTAAATTAGTGTTAAAACTGATGCGTTTTTATGAAAATTATATCTAAATCGTTGGATATGAAATTGTTTTCGTGTTATTAAATCGATATTCTACACTAATTAACTTCAAGCCTTTCTCTTTTAGATCCATTCATTTAAAAAATAAAATGATCAAAACTTTTTTTCTGCGATTTTTTAAAAATTACTCGAAATTGAATAACTTCGTTATTTATTAAAATTATTGCACGAAACTTTTTTTCGTGTGTAAAGCAATATTATTCGTAACATATACGAAGATTGAAAAAATTGCTTTAAAATTACGGATTTTAAAAAACATTTTGTGATTTTCGTAAACTGCTGTTTTTCTGAGAAATAACTTAAAACAGTAGTTTTTGTACATTTTTTATTTCAAAGTACGTTATTTTTGCAAATAGTTTGTGAAGTTTGAGAGCATTAACTTAAAAATTATGCCCTAAAAATGAAGGTAATGATTTTTAAAATAATTAAAAATAAGCGACTTTACATTTAGCCAAACATTCGCGTCGAAAATTAGCTTTGCGCCAAAGACTTTTGACCTGTTTCGCCGTCGACCGCATCTAACTCAAGGGTTACACTAAAAAATTCTGCCTTAAACAGGGGGAAATCAGTAACTTTGGCGAGTAAAAAAAAAAAAAAAATGCGAGTGAAAAAGTTATCTTTTCGTCAATTTTTCTTTATATAATTTTCAAAATTAAATAATTATATATGTTAAATTAAGATAAAATGCATTTCTGAGATTCATTTAAAATATTTATCAGTATCGAAATTTTTGTTCTCTTTCATAAAACTTATAGTTTACTTTAAAATATTGCCTAATGTATATTTCTTTTTTTGACATATAATTCCGTAAAAAAAAAAGGAAAAATTTGCCTTTTTCGAAAATAGTCAGTTAAATACGCATAAATTCCTTAGGAAAAAAAAAGCTATGTTCATATTATATATTCTTTATTATTAATTGCTTTTTATTAAAATATCAAAAATCAATAAATTTTTTGCAATACATTTAAATGTAATCGTGAATCGAAATTTTTCAATTGTTATGTGAATATCCTGTGGATCCCCTCAATTAAAAGTTAATTTCAATTTGAACCTCACACACACACACACATTTATTATTATTGCCTATTTTCACTTTCCGCTATGGGTCTGTTTGGCGTAGTTGGATAGTGCGTCGCTTCCGCCAGGCCGCAAAGTATCTAATTCTTATGTCCTGGTTCGAATCTAGAGAATTCGATTTTGTTCATTTCTGCTTATTCCCCCCCCCCGGTAATTAATTCTCTCTTCTTCAATGATTGAATTCACTTGCTGCATCCCCACTGATCTGAAATTTACTTCATTTTCAGTGCTGCCGTTATTTAAGCAAATGGTATGTCACAATTAATTGCTAAATGAGCATTTTTAATCAATTTTATTAGAAAATAATTAATAAGTTAGTTTTGTATAATATACTTTTTTTCGCAGATACGTGTTTAAATAATTTAATTAACACAGAGTGGAATGAAAAACTATAAAAATTAAATGTTTTTATCAAATAGTATTATTTTCTTTTTGAATGTTTTTTTCAGTGAAAAACTGTTAGCATATAACTAGGTTTTCCCCCAAAAGTGGATTTTTAACACTTACATATGTTTAATCAAACATCCAAACGTTTCAAGAGCTATCTGTAGAATTTTTTTATTAGTATTTATTGATAATGGATTCAAATTAATATATTTTTTTAAAATCAAAGGAACGTTTCTATTATTTTATTATTAAATTAATTATTTGTTAATAAAAAGTATATCGCCTATTATTTAGGATAAAAATACGTTCTAGAGACATTTTTAAGCAAACTGTAAGTAACGATTGATTAATTAATGAAAACCTGAAAATTATTTTAGATTCCTAAAAACTATCTACTATAAAAAAAAAAATGATTTTTTTAAATCAAGCATCAGAATAGTTTTATGCGTTTTTATGAAAATTATTTCTAAATCGTTGCGTATGAATTTATTTTCGTGTTATTAAATCGATATTCTACACTAATTAACTTCAAGCCTTTCTCTTTTAGATCCATTCATTTAAAAAATAAAATGACCAAAATTTTTTTTCTGCGATTTTTTAAATATTAGACCAAATTTTTACTCAACGTTGAATAACTTCGTTATTTATTAAAATTATCGCACGAAACTTTTTTTCCGTGTGTAAAAAAATATTATCCGTAATTTGTACGAAGATTGAAAAAATTGCTTAAAAATTACGGATTTTAAAATTTTTTTTGTGATTTTCGTAAAGTACCGTTTTTGCGATCATGAAAAGTTTAAAAAAACACTGGAAAGATTTTTTGAGTTTTTTGCGCATGCGCGGTAGAATTAGTAAAGGTCAATGTTACGTTTCAGTTTTGAAATGAAGGGAGAGATTGTTCACAGTGACGTAGGATGGAGGGAATTTCCCGTTTTATGAGGCAAAATGGATGCGTTTTTATGTTTAAATATTTTTACTTTGTTTGATTGTCTTTGTTTTAGTTTTGTTGTGGAATTTCAAAGGAATTATTCAAACCTAACGTATTTAATTGTAGAGTATTAGATTAGTGCAAAACTTTAAATTGATTTTGTATATGTCTTTTTTAAAAGTTAAAAAAAAAAACTTGAAACTTTATTTTTTAGTAATTTAGTTTGGGGTGTCTTAATGTTGAAAATCATTGCATTATATTAAAACTTTATATTATTCTGAATTTGTGTTTACTATACATAATTTTCATTGAACATAAAGCAAATCTAGCTTTGTCTCTGTTTTAGTTTTGTTGTGGATTTTCGTTTTCCTCATTCTTAAAAGAATGACTTTTTTAAGAAAAGTGGAATAAAATACCTTAAAAAAATATAATTCTGAAATATATTTTAGTTACATAGTATTATTTTCTTTTTGAATGATTTTATACAGTGAATGTAAATAAATATTTCCAGGCTTTTTTATTCTTATATATTTTTAATCTAACATTAAAAAACAACACAATGAAGAAATGAATAATCCTTTCAATAATTAACGGTGAGAGTTTTTGTATTAATCTTTTTAGAAAATGGATTTAAAATAATATATATTTTAAGAATCTAAAGCAATATATTTTTCTATTATTCATTACTAGATTAATTATGTAATGATAACACTGTATAATCTGTTTTTTTCTGGATAAAACAAGAGATTATAGTTTTCTGGACTATGCTTGAGCTACCGGTATATAACGATTGATTGGTAAATGAAAATACCACACATAGACACAAACCCCTTGTATTATTTTAAGCTATAAAAAAGTAATTATTGTTAAAAATATGAATATGCTTGGTTTTTTCTAATATATTATATCAGAACGTTTTATTTGTTGCTTTAAATATACATTTTTTTAAGTTAAAAAACATTTTTTTCTGTAAATCATTGATTATTCAGAATCAGTGATTAAAAAAATAAAATGCTGAAAATTATCTTTTTTTAAAGAATTTTAAAAAAATCTTTTTTTTTTTACAAAACAATGATATTTTGTATATTTTATGATTTTTTCTCAAATGAATCAATACAATACCGTTTCGCTTAAATAAAAATGATTTTTAGAACTTTTATAATCAGTGATTTAAAAAATAAAAAACCGAAAACTTTTTTGAACGAATTATAATAAAACACTCAAAATACTTAAATAAATCATTTAATAATTTCTTCATTGCAAAAAGATAATTGCATGAAACCTTTTTCCTGTGTGTCGAACATTTAAAAAAATCCTCTCAATTTTTCTTCAAGATTTAAAGTAGTAGTAAAATTTTGTAATTTGAAAAGTTTCAACTTTTCTGTCTTTTTTCAACATACAATTATTTTTAAGAAAGCTACGTTTTCATTTCGGGTTGCTAAAAAATTGCAACGAAAGAATTCAAAAGTGAGTGGGTGATTTTTAAAGTCGCACTGTTCACCTACTCGAGGGTTTTTGGCGACGGACCTTGAAATTTTCAACCATGGTCAAGTGACGAGGACGACACCTGAGCCCTTTCACCCGTCTCTCCTAATTACCACACCAACGCAAGAACAAATTTCGAAAAAGGGAGTTTTTATGACATAGTTAAAGAAATCACTCACATCGTGCACATACACACACACACAAGTGCTATCAGCCTGAGGGAAATACGAAATTTCCTTGGGGATGAAGTTATTCACTCGGTAAAAGCCCGTGCAACGCCGGGCTAAGCGGAGAGGAAAGAAAAAAAGATATCAAAGTAATTTTGAAAAATAATATTGGAAGTGCTGAATTTGTGAAGATTGAGTGAATATTAACGTCCCACTGTTCAGCTACACGAGGCCTTTTGGGGACGGTCCGCGTAATTTTGAACCATGGTCAAGTGACGCAGACGACACCTGAGCTGGCACCCCCTCTCCTAACTACCACACCACACCAACGGGAGGACGTTTGTGCTCTCGACAGATTTTACGTGCATCTTTCCCCCACACTGTGGGTCTTCAGTGGTACTAGGATCAAGAATTTGTGAAGAGAAGGGAAAATGTTAAGGAACAAATCCATGACACGCACTCACGGGTCATGCACTCACATCGTACGCGTCAAACCCACACCAAAGTGTTGGCGTTAGAATAAAAGGAGGAAATTAAATGAGGATTAAGTTATACCCGCAGTAACAGCCCGTGCAATGCCGGGCCATGAAAGCTAGTAGTCACTAATTCCTGAATATCTATATTTTAAGTTTGCTACTCAAATCTGCATATTTTTTTCTAACTTAATATTTTGAGTAAATATTACTCGTAATTATGAAATGCATAGATGAAAAAGAAAGTGTTTACTATTTTTATATATTCCAATTTAAATATTACAATACAATATGTAAAGACAAAAAAAAGCATTTCTTTTCATATTTAACTGAATTTCGGAAAATGAAGATATATTTTTTGAGTAAAATGACAAATGTGTCCATTTTGAAATAAATATCCGTACGAAGACTATTTTTAAAATCCAAGTCTGCATAAAAAACATTTTAATTTTATGTAACGATTTCCTTTAAAAGTATTTCAAAAATTTTGCAATATTTCATGTTTTAAAAGTTGTATTCCGTTATGAAATAAAAACGCAAATCATGTTCTAGAACCAAACATACAGAATAAAAAAAAGAATCTAAAATGAAAGCACATTAGTCATATGAATTACTAAGATATTTATTTAGAAATCTACAAACGATTTTAAAATACCTAAGCCAGTCTTCATTTTTATTGGTGAAAATTAATACATGTATGTCATATAAAAAGTACTATTCACTCTAAAACAATAGAAAAAAACTAATGTATTCCAAAAATAAAAATAGTCTTCACAATATACTTACACTTTAAAATAATATAAAAACATAATAAATAATTAAAACTTCACAATACTTAGAAACAAATCTAAGTATGTTACATAGTAGGCATCGTTCTTTTATTCCAAGCCTTTGTCACATTAAATGACTCAACATAATAACAATGTTGATTCATTCATACACCTTTTATTTTAAATGGCAAATGAGACAATGATTCTTCGGGAGATACAACTTAGTTCAAACACTTTCTGGAAATTTTACAAATACAAAGTTTTAAGCTTTCATCCTTAAAATTGAATTTGAGAAATAAACTGTTATAAATATCACTAACTTAAATTTTTTTGCTTGGTATGTGTACGTGAATGTACATTTAAGTAACTTCTACGAGAAAAAGCTCTATTACATATTTCACAAACAAAGGGCTTTTCCTTGGTATGTACACGTAAATGTATATTTAAGTAACAACTTTGAGAAAAAGCCTTATTACAGATTTCACAAACATAAGGCTTTTCCTTGGTATGAATAAGTAAATGTCTTCTTAAATTACCACTTTGATAGAAAGCCTTGTTACATATTTCACAAATATGAGGCTTTTCATCAGTATGTATACGTAAATGTTCCTTTAAAGAACTACTATAATAGAAAGCCTTATTGCATATTTCACAAACATTAGACTTTTCATTGGAGTGAACACGCAAATGTCTTTTTACATCACCTTTTCGATAGAAAGCCATATTACATATTTCACAAACATAAGGCTTTTCCTCAGTATGAATACGTGAATGTTTTTGTAAACTACCACTTTGATAATAAGCCTTGCTACATATTTTACAAATATAAGGTTTTTCCTTGAAATGGATGCATAAATGTCTTTTTAAGTAACTACTGTAACAGAAGGCCTTATTGCATATTTTACAAACATATGGCTTTTCATTGGTGTGAATACGTAAATGTCTTCTTAAATAACATCTGCGACGAAAAGCCTTGTTGCATGTTTCACAAACATGAGGCTTTTCGTTGGTATCCATACCTAAATGCACATTTAAAGACTCACTATCTGATAAAGCCATGTTTACATTTTTCAAATGAGGCTTTTCCATTGTGTGAATATATTAATGTCTTTATAAAATTCCAATTTCACAAACAAACATGAGGTATTTCTTCGGTGTGCATACGTAAATGTACATTTACGGCACCACTATGAGAGAAAGCATTTTTGCATGTTTCACAAACACAAGGCCTTTCATTAGTATGAAAAAGTCTTTTTGAATTACCCCTTTGATAGAAAGCTTTTTTGCATTCACAAACATGAGGTGTTTCTTTGGTTAGTTCATCTCTTTGTATTTCTTTCTTAAGTCAGTTTAATTTATGAATTCTGCAGGTGTCTTAATTCTTGTATTCCTGTAAAAATAACCATGAATATCAATATTGAAATTATGAAAAAACATATAGCCCAGTGAGTATGTGTAATAAAACGAAAAACTTCACATGCGTTCCAATTTTAAGATTTCAAAAAAAAAATTCTGTTTTGTGTGTGTGACATTCTTTACCATACTATAAGTATACTATACCAGTCAAAGATTCATTAGGATCTTGAGTTTTTTTTCAATGTAAACATTTATTTTAAGTTTCACGAGAAATAGATTCTATACACACTGTTTAACAGAATTTCATACTATATCTGACAGACTCAAATAATTCCGTTTGCCATGTTCCTTTCATAAAATAGCGCTCATTTCCTAAATTAGACTAACCATATTAAAATATGATATATATTGTTACTTTGTAAATTTTTATGAGGGATGCAGTAATACAAAGTTTGTAATTTTATGTTAATGAATGCTTTAAGGAGAATCTTTGACAATAGGAATTGCGTAACTTGAAACAATGTAAAAGGATGAGGATAGGTTTATCTACAAACTCTACAAGGAGCCAAACCTTTAACATTTTTTCCTTTATTTTATTCTAAAATAATTTATCATCCTTGTAATAAGTACAGTTATCGAATTTCTAATCGATAACTTTCAAAAGTACATTTCATTTTTTTAAAAGCTTCCCAGAATTAACAAAAAATTTTTCAAATTTTTATCTGAAGTAACAAATGGAATTTTAGTGCCTTTTTTGGCCATGGAGTGATGTCCTCTGAAATGATAACATGTGAAGAAAGATGGCGACATTAACCAATTTTGGTTAGTAATTCTTTTTTTTTAATGCAAGATTTTAAGATTGCTATTCTAGCAAAATTCTGCGGCATGAAACCATCAAGAATCTATAAGTGCACTGTGGAACCTTTAATAACGCAAATGAATCAAATTCAGTACTTTTAATCTCAAGTGTTTTTGGAAGGAATACAAACTGATTGAGCGGCTGTGTGTTGAAGTCGTACTTAGAAACATAAGTGTAATTGGAGACTGCCATTGTTAAGTTTAATTACATTCAAGTAATGAAGATACCTGAACTGACACTCCACTCCTCCTAACTTCTACACCATGCATTGGCATCAAGAATTGAACTCACAAATTAAAAAAGTGCTGAGCATTCGATTATGAACACTCAGTAATCGTGGTAATAAGTTAACCTTAAGGGGAAACAGAATGATTCAATTCATAAAAATCAATCAAAAAATCAAATCTAATTTTTTTTTTATAGATTAAAGTATACTTTATATACTTTTCTATAATCTCACGAAATATTAAAGCTCTACGTTTAAGATAAGCAGAGTTATAATAACTTTTACGTCAGTTTTTATTCACATCCTAATGGCAAATCAAAATTTTAAACTGATTTAACTCAGGAAGATAAAATATCTAGTTTGTCTTTAGTTAAAATGTAAAGGCGGCTTCTTCTGTTGTGTGCCAAATGACTTAATATTTTTTCTAATTATTGCTAATAATACATGGAACAAAAGTTGGTATGCATTTTTAAATCACAGCAATGCTTATTTTTTTTAAAAAATAATTGAATTTAGAATTTATACATTTTTTAACGAATTTTCAATAAGCATTCACAACAAAAAGATGTATCATACTAATACTTATCATGTTATAAAACCCATACCACCTTTTGTTACACATACTTTGAGGTACTTGTAAATCAAATTTCATGCATGTACACCAATTTTTGAAGAAGGAATAGTAATTTAAAAACATTTCAAAATGTTAAGTCTTTTCCTTAAAAAATTAAATGGTTTTTTTAATTAAATTTTGAACACAAAATCAGTTTTACATAATAAATACACAGAGGGAAAACCAAAAATTTTTTGAAAATCATTAAATCAAAAAGATTTGGGTCAATTGCACCATGTCTCCTAAAAACATATTGTGCTTTGAAACCAAGCTTTTAATGTAAATATTATGGAAAGAATGAATCAATAAAATGAAATGAACAAAGCTGTTAAAACTGCACAATAATGCATAATGTAGGAGTAATGATATCCAGCTTTTGGTTAATTTATCACTTTTAGCAACAAAAGAAAAATACATTGTAATTAATCAATCCTTATTGAACTTGGAAGAAATAAAAAATATCCTCAAGTATTTTTCTAAAATCTCGCGGGTTGGTCTAAAAGCATGATTTAAAAATGGAATTATTGAATTGGATACATCAATTAACAGATGCATAATAAAAAAAACTCTGTAGATAAGGCAAGATTAGTATCAATATTTTAAGTAATGACTATTTTCTTGTTTATTTTTTCTACTACTTTTATCCGTTTGACTATGTATTCCACAATTGTCATTAATTCAGTGAAACATACTACACCCTTACAGTTACTTTTTACATAAAGAGACATTGCTGCAATACTTGTAGAGAGTTTTGAGTAAAATATTGCTCAATTGCTCTTTAGTATATCTCAGTTTTAAAACTTGATTAATCCTTCTAACGTTTGTTTTTGAAAAATACACTGCAATGTTTTTAATAAAAATTTCCCTAACTGTTACCCCCAAAACTGAACTTTTTACATAAAAACAGGATTGTTTTACTTTATCAATTTTTAAAAAACAGACAACACATTTAAATAGTCATCGGCTATTTTGTAGATTTCCTTAAATTAAATAACTTCAGTAATTTTGAGCATTCCACTTATCATATTGATTAATTTTGAGACATCGTATTTACTCGATTATAAGCCACGCCCCAAATTCTCTACATGTTTTTGAGAAAATTATGCAAAAGATTCGTCAATATCCAATACAATATTAAGAAATTTCTTTTTTATGAGAAATATTAAAAAGTTAATAATATTTTTACCTGTATTAAAAACTTTCAAATACATATATTATGGGTGGCCAACCCACGGCATGGTGAAATTGTAACAGAGGCCTGCCAAGACTTACTATCAAATTTAAAAAATTGAAAAGTAATAAATAATTTTTTTTCTAATTTTATTGAAATATGGTTTTCTCACACAAAAACCTCAAAATTTAGATTAAAACATGCTTGTGAATAAATTTTTTTCTGTTATGAACTGAATAAAATAAATATAACTCAAAACTAGCTGAAATGTACCTAAAATAAC
The DNA here is from genome assembly GCA_019973975.1 of Trichonephila clavata. NCBI lineage: Eukaryota > Metazoa > Arthropoda > Arachnida > Araneae > Nephilidae > Trichonephila > Trichonephila clavata. Next base: position 143,620 of record BMAO01034134.1, read on the forward strand.
ATCTTAAAATAGTATCTTCAAGAGCTAATCCTAATATAGATGACTTTGTAAAAAAAGAAAAGAATTCAAAAACCACATTAAGAAAGTATTGACTCTTTAATAATTATTTAGAATTAGATAATTGTAAAATTTGTAATTGTTACATTTGTACTTTTGACTTATTTATTATATTATTTTTAAATTTCGACTCTATGGACACTCATTAAATAAGCACTATTTGTGTAAAAAACCTTTAAGTAACATTTTTCACTCTTACATTTATTAAATTTTTTGTTATTTCTAGGAAAAGTTGGAAGTAATAAACATAACTTTTTTTCCATCAAATAGTGGCACTTTATCCAAAAAGGTTGGCCACCCCTGACATACATGAACCAAAAATTATTTCTGCAATTCAGGATCATGTTTCGAAAATAACTCGTCACTTCCGTTGACACAGCTGACTTCAGTATTGGGTGTTGAGGTGGATGAATTCGTACAGCTTTCCTTTTAAACATACTTGTCAAACGAACATTATTTGGATGTTTTCTACAAGGTTTGTATCATGGCTTTGGACTGGCAATAACAAAATTCAAACGTTGTTTGAAAGGAATAAATTTTTCATAGAATCTGCTGTGTAGATGCACTGTTTTGTTTGTATATGCAGTCATTTGCACCCAATTGTGATATATAAGAAAGAAGCTCAGATTCCAACACATGAATATAATCGTGATGGTTCTGTACCATTTCAAAACATTAGATTAATACTTCCATAGTCAATGGTTAACTACACCATCAAACTTCCTACTGCCATTTGGCAAATTGAGTACAATTTCTCATCCTTCAAATTATGCCAATAGTGTTAATAGCAATCAGAACTATCTAAAATAAATTTGTTTGAGAATGCTACAGAGTTCCTTTTAGTGATCCATGATGTGTTCTTTGTCCCAAACCAATCAATTGACTATTTGGAATGATACTTCCTCTTTCTAAATTAAGGAGTCTGGGACATTTTTATGACAACAGTTTGTCTGGGCACATCTGTTAGTCCTGTTTGAACTTTGACCTGTGAGATAGCAGCACCTTTTTTCCAAGCTCCAGAAAAATGTTTCATTCATCACAAAGATATTTTTATTTGTTCTTTTTTCAATCTATGACTACCTGATTTTCTTAAAATGCCAGAAAAATCATATTACAGCCAACTTTACGTTGATGGCAATCTCTCATATACCTCTACCCTCATTTTTAGACTAAAATAATTCCTTTAGATATTCTATTGAGAGGTGGGGAAAATAAGTTATAATACAAAAGATATGATTCTAAATAGAGTACGAATGAAAATAAAACAATAACCCTATTTTACCTTACATCGCAGGGTTTAGATGAGCCCAACACAAAAACTCCACAACTGTCCATTTTGCTTTAAAACCTTAGAAATAAACATCTAACACTTTTTCGAAAATGAAAATTGTGAATATTAATACTAATCTAATAGAATAAAATTTAACTATGAATATACACAAAACTTCAGAATCTTACTTTTTTTTTTTACAGATTGCAATATATGTTGTTGTTGCTCATGCCACCTGTCTGACGAAGTCAGATCGAGGCCCACAAAATTCATCAAGTGCAATATATAACACATTAAAACAATGACAAAAGATATCTTTATTTCATCTAATAAAAGTAGTTAAGATAGGATTCAAGAGATCATTTCATGCAAAATGTAATGATAACAATTCAGAATTCTTTATCCTCTTTTACTAAGAAGTAAACAGAAAATATAAATTAATGTATTTTAAATTGTTGTAGGCAATATTTTTAATTACTTATTTCCAGTTTACATTACCTATATCCTGTCAGAAAAGTTGTTTTATTTATATAAACAATTATCTATGATATTTACTAACTTATTTTTATATTTGTTTTTTTAATGCATTATATATTTTTGTTTAATTTCATAAAAATGCATCTGCATAAAGAATGATTGGATATACACTTCATAAATTTAAAGAATATGTCTTGATTGTATTCAATTAAATCAGCTTTAAAGAATTAATTAAATGCCCTTTTTACAAAAAAATTTTCTAAAAAGGATGCAATGTAGAATAAACAAATCAAAAATAGTTTGGAAAAATAATAGTGAGAAAAATTTAATATGGGGATATTTTTAAAATGTAACATTCCATTAAAAAAACTCTAACAACATAAAATAAATAAAAACAATGCCTCTGTGTTTGTTTTATTTGGTACCTTTTGTTGAATTTTGAATAATTTTTCAAGAAAAAAAAATGTTGCAAATGAATAATTATCGTAACATTAACTTGATAATAAGTCCTCAGAAATCAGTAAATTCACATATTTTATCTTTATTTATACAGAAACATTTTTAAACTAAATTATCATAATGATAAATCAAAGGAAAATAAAACAAACTTCTCCCTGCAATATATGTTATAATTATATCAAAATTTCCAATTAGTAGGAAATTATATCAAAAACAATAACTTCATAAGTAATCACTCACTTTTAAAGACATTATGCTTTTTAAAAAACTGTTTGGGAGCTAATGTGGAATTTAAAGCAATATTACTTTTATATAATAAGTGCAGAAATAAATTAATATATCCTTATATATTACAATATTTAGATAATAGACTATCATATTTATAACACATACTGGAATATTAAAAAAAAACATTAATATGTTAAAAGTTCCATTTCTCTTTACATTTAGCTAAAATGTCCTTGAAATTAAATTATCTACCATTTCAATCGCTACACATATATTTTGAAGAGCTTCATTACTTTTTTCTATTATTCCTTCTAAGCCTAAGTATAAAATTTTTCAAAAATTACATTATAAATAAATTGATTTTGAATGTAGGGAATCCTCTTAAAGTAATGTGCGACATAATGTATGTGAAGAATTTTAAAACATGTAGTTTGAGAAGAGAAGAATGAAATTGATTTTCCTGTCCAAGCATTACAATTTCTCATAGAAGAAGCAAAAAATATCTGGCATTAATTAGTCTACACAAAATTTAAACATTAAAAAAGACCCACCAATGCTTTTTATTTATAAAAGTGAGATAAGTCTGCAAAACTCACATTCAAAATCGGTAAGAAGACAAATCCCTATATTAAATATATTGTAATATTTCTTTTCAACATTAATACATGCATTGAATGAAATTGTATAAAACACTGCAAAACACTTATTTCATTTTAATCAGATATAATAACCAAAAAGAAATTCAAATGAATTTAGCAAGGTTAAATATATATCCTGACTTTCAGTAGATTCCTCAAATTATTTAAATACATTACAAATTTATTTTACATAATATGTATAAAAAATTTTCATTTAATACAAGCAATTCATGTTGGTATTAAGGTTTAAAATGAATAATTAATTCAACAACAAACAATAATAGTACTATAATTCATTCCAAAATTTAGGTAAAATCAAATAAAAAATGTACCGTAATTTCGCGCGTATAGTCCGCGGACTATCTGTGTTTAAAATGTGAATTTTTGAAGCTGCGGACTATCCACCAGTGCGGATAATACACTGGTTGTTCACGGTTAAAATAGTTGAAATTTTAAAAAAACGCTGTCATGAACTGCCGATGATCAAATATAAAAAAGCGCGAGATTCCAAGAAAACATTTGTATGTATCGATAATAAACCATAGAGCATAGTGCAGAACGAATGAGTAGTATCAATAACAACAACTGGTCAAGAAAAGACCCATTTCACAGTGATGCTCGCCTGCTGTGCTGACGGCACAAAGTTGAAGCCGCTCTTAATCTTTAAGAGAAAAACTATTCCCAAGGAAAATTTTCCTTGAAGCGTCATAATACAGTGCAATGAAAAGGGTTGGTGCAACAAGGACATTATGCTCGATTGGTTTCAAGAAGTTTGGAAGAAGAGAGAAGGTGCCTTTTTCAATTCCAAAGGAGTACTAATTATGGATTCTATGAGGACACACATAAAAGATAGTGTAAAGGCAGAAGCTAAAAAAAAACATCAGTGCTGAACTTAGCGTTATTCCAGGAGGTTTAACAAAAATCCTGCAACCTCTGGATATTAGCGTGAGGAGAACTGGATGTCGGAAGGTTTACATACTTGTACAAAAGGAGGAAATATGAGATACGCTTCATACACTGAAGTTGCCGATTGTGTTGATAAATCCTGGAAAAGTGTTAAAGTGTCCACCATCTGATCGGGATTTATAAAAGCCGGGATTGTTAGTGAAAGCGAGGAAATCACTGACAGTGAAGATAGTGATGCTGAAAATGAACTTTCGGACACTCTTCCCGAAAATATATTAGAACTGTTTAATTCTGATACCGATGAATCGGACTTTGAAGGTTTTCGTTAATGTAGTAGAATGTGTGATTAATTAATATATGATTAATTAGTAAGCACTTTTTTTTGTATTTAGCGTTTTATTTCTGAAAGTATATTAGTAAGGAAGTACTTTTTTTCTATTTGTACTTAGTTCTTTGTTTATAAAATACATTAATATTGCCGCATTAAAATAACGTAATTTTGGACGTATAGTCCGCGGGCTATCCGGTGGTGCGGACTATCTGACAATTTTTGAAATTGTTTTTGTATAAAATCATGTCTGCGGACTATACGTGCGAAATTACGGTAATATGAGGGGGGGGAAGTGTTGAGCATATGAGTCTGTCATATTGTAAGATTAAGATTTTCTCAGATCTATTATGAACTACTTTTTAATAATTTAGCACTCTGAAGCTCAAATAATTATCCGTTTAGAGACTCATTTATAACATTTTAAATTGTGAACAAAATTACATTAAAATATGTATGTTTACAAAATTCTATAAGTATCTAACATCTGTATGAAAATGGATAGCATACTGTAAAAAATCAGAAATTTTTTTTTAGCTTTCAAAATGCTAATCAAATAACAAGGGTTGTTTTTTTTTCACAACTAACAAGATGCACACTATTTATAAGAAAATTTCTAAAACCTCTCTTAAAATGAATGAAACAATTGATAAATGTAATTTTTTATAAGTGTTTTATAAAATGCTTTAATAATTCATCTTGTTTTTCTTCATTTAATTAGAAAGGGTTTATCCATATGTTACTTGATCATTCAAACATGTGAGGTCCATCCTCAATAGATTACATATTACTTCTTAAATAAGATATCAATAAACTATCAATTAGTCTACAGCTTCTTAAAAATACATCTCTTATGAAATGCTGTAATTTTTAAAAGAACACTTGGATAGTAATAAGCAAAATAAATTGCTCTCAAAATAAATTATGACTACCATGTATCTTTAAGTAAACTGAAAGTAAATCCTGCACATACCTTAGTAAACTTGTTTATGTAAAAAGTAAAGTATTCCTATTAATATCTAATTGCCTTCTTTTGTGAATAATGTTAGAATATACTTGCACATTACTTTCTTTGCCTAAGTTATATGCTTAATTTTTGGTTAGAAGAGAAACTTAATTTTTTATTTATAAGCATATAAAGTTAAAATTGATTTCAAGCATCAGATAGCATGATATTAGTATTATTTTAAGATTAAATAGTCAGTTTTCCTTTTTTTTTTTTGTATTATCAAAAAATAAAAAAAAATTACAAAAAAAAGTGTAGGAAGTACATTTTAAACATTGATTTATTAGTAAATGCAATCTTCCTCTTGTTAGGAAGAGTGGTAATACAGTTGTTTAAAAATCTGTAGCACATAAAAGAAAATAAGCCCAACAAAAAATAAATTAAGATTATTTTGCAATTCACTTAGTAATTAAAATCAATATAAGAGGAATTCCTCCAACAGTTTCCTTAAAAATTAGAAGTGTTGTTTCTAAAATTTTACGATGGCAATAAGCTATGTAAAACATTCATAATGACCAAATCTTCTTAAAAGAATAGTACTCTGCCCACTTAAAAGAACATAAAAAAAAAGTTGTGCACTTTTCATTCTTTACCAAAATCAGGCATATAGAAATCATCCAGGACTTGTAGAAGAATAGTACACTGGTCATCTGAAAGCTTTTATAGGATGTTTCTTGTGCTAATTTACAACAAAGTCATTTTTTCCTGTCTGCAGTGATTGAAAACAATTACTAGTCGCATGATTTTGCATGTAAAATTTCAAGGCTTCGACCAGCCCCCAAATACAATTCCTTTTCTAGGTGTATTATCTTACACAAACAGAGTGAATAATAGTTTTTTAAAGAAAGGTTGCAAAAATATGTTTTGCTTTCCAGTATTTTAACTATCTTATAAGACATTTCATTCACATTCATGGTTTTTCAGATGCAATTCAGAGTGCATCTTGAAAATTTTGATTCATAATCATGAATGAGTGCATTTATTATTTGTATTCATTCTTTTTTATACTCTTTAAAAAAAGTAGTACATTTTAATTTAAAAAAAAACTTCTCTGTTTCTAAAATTAGGAAATTCAACACTGCTGAACCGTGGAAGTGAAATATGCACCAAAAGTAAACCTTTCCCTTTTAATTTAAATGTTTTCATAAAAATCAAGGAATTTTTCAAAAGTTTAAATATTAAAATGTGAACCAGCTAAAATACAATTTTGAAAAAAATATCCCTATTGATGGCTTTACTTTTAATTTTCCAATTTCAAAGCTTCAATTTTTGTTTATAAATCATTATATAACAAAAAATTCTTGAAATATTTCATGCATTTTATAAAAAAAAGTTAGAAAAACTAAAATATCCAATTTAAAAAACTTCCCTTTAAATATTTGTCATTTTTCTACTTTTAGAATTATTGGTATGAGCAAAATATCATGTAACAAATAAAGCTTTTGTGAATTTTATTTGGTTCACTTTATTATTTCAAATAAATTCAATACTTAGTCAGTTAACACAATATACTATATTTTAAACCACTCATTTTATTCAAGTATAATTTATTATTCATTGCATTTTAAATTTTTATTTTCTTTGTAGAATAATACTATTTGAACAAGATTTAAACAAGATTTTCTTTAGTGCTTAGAAAAAAAAATTATGAAAATGATGGGCTAAATACTACTTTAAAAATATATTTTTATTAGTTTTGAAATATTTATTCAAGAAATTAATATATTTTTACTCAATTATGTGAAAACAAAATAGGAATTTTTCAATTTAAGACCCCCTAAAAATTTCCATTTAATCAATCAAAACACATTTGTAAATGTAAACAGCTTGCAACAGCAATATTTTAAATATATGCTTGTGCAAAATCAAAAGTTTTTTAATAATTTTAAGAGAAGTTTATTGTTCCAACAATTTTCTGTGTGACAAATAAACTATGGACAAACTTAGTGATTAGTCTAAATCAGTGGTCTTCAAACTGTGTTCCACAAGGCATGCCCAAGGGTTCCACAAGTCACAATAAAAAATCGATAAGAAATAAATATTTATGCAAAAAATGGATTCTCGATCTCAATGAAGTTTGTATAGCTATATGTATCTATAAAGTTCATTTCCTCCCTATTCATTAAAACTAAAAATTTTATTCATATGTAATAACTTTATTTTGCAATACTTTTTAACTTGTGTTATAATAGGTATAATAGAAAATTATAACATTTCATTTATATATATATACTTCCTACTAGATTGCGAATACTCTATTGTTTGCTACCTTGGCTTCCCCGAGATAAGTTTATGGTTGTTAGTTAGCATAATGTCTTGCCTAAATAATAGTTTTCTAATGGAAAATGCACCTCTTTGCATTTTTGGAAAAGACACCTATAAGGATGGAGAGGAAAGAACTTTTTAAAAGATTCCAAGTTAAAATCTAAATTTAAGGAAGGACTGCTTCCAAATTTTAAATTGAAAATTCATGCAAAATACACAGGGTTTCTCACGCAGCTATAAACATTTTAATTCCATTCAGAACATTGTGTTTAGGTGAAACATTTTTAAACATAAGTGGTTACAAAAACAGAGTATAAAAACAAATTAAACTCAGAATATATAACACGATTGCATTTAATCTCAACTGACCTAGAGTTCAATACTTTGTGTGAAGAAAAGCCAGCAAACATATCCCAGTTACTAAATATAATGCATTGATAGGTGACATTTGGATCACAAATTAATATTATTAATGAGTTAAATATATTTAAAAAATTAGATTACAATTTTTTTATAATAAATGCAATACTTTTTTAATTGCCTTCACATAAAGCACCTGTAACATGTTGATCTTCTTTAAATATTATTTTGAGATATATTCTTCAAAATAAGTGTATGGAATGGGGTTCATGAAAACACTTTACAGTTCTAGAGGTTTTGTAAGTTTAAAAAGTTTGAAGACCACTGGTCTAAATCATACTCTTTGCTTTCAAGTTCCAAATAAAAATAAAAAATTCCTTACAAATTAATTACAAATTTTTCAATCTCTTCAGTGCAGTTTTTTTTTTTTAAATAAAAATCGTTTAAAATGAAATATATTCTAAAGTGATAGTTAAAGAGAAAAAAACCCAGAATAAATAAGGAAAGAATGATAAAAAGCATAAATTCCAAAGTGAGGAAAGGAGTATAAAAGAGAAAAAGAAAAATTTCTAGATAAGTGTTAAAGAAGAAATTCTTTCTTCCTCAGTGTTGAATACAAACGACTGATAAAGTAATTCATGTTCATGGATTCTAATAGGCACCATAATGATCTAAAAATTATTTAGAAAGGAAATAAGTGCTTGGTTGCTATTCCAACCAATGCTGTGTTTTAAGGGCTGTTACTTTTGGTGGAAATATCGATCAGCTGTTCTCTAAAGGTTAAGTCAGTCAAGAGAAAATGTTTTGTAAAATTAAATTTAAAAATATTTAACTAAAGTACCTTTGATACACTCTATAGATTAGCTTAAACAGAAGAAAGTGTAGCAGCAAATATTCCATTATATTATATAGGGGGAAAATGATGATTGGATTTCTATAACTTTATGGAAATCAGAATACAATAAATTAGAATGCATGCACATGTAAGGTACATAATTTGATGAATACATGATTTTTAGTCATAAATTAACTGATAATATAGGATTCTAGCAATTTATATCAAAGTTAAGTAAATGAAACTTTATGGTGAGCATCTAAATCATGCAGGAGGGAAAAAAACAACCACATAAAAAAATTGTTTTAATTTCAGAAAAAGGTCAGTTTACATTTCAGGATTGGCACCCCTGAAATTAACTCTGAGTAGCCTAGTTATATTTTAAAAAAAAAACATGACAATAACCAAATACATGAACTTATCACAAATTTATGTGTATATATTATATCTCTTATTATCAAATTCTTGATCAGAATTTTTCCTACCTGAAGGGTATGCTTTGATTTTAATGAACTGTAATACAATTGTTGAGTTTATTAGTTCCCCATAGAAAATGTGCTTAATTTTGTTTGCAAATATGCCCAATATGCATGCATTTTTATTCTATGAAGTTCTGCTTCTGAAATAGTTTTAGAAACTTCAATTTTCTATATAAATGTTTGCTTCAGACAAAACTGAAATCATTTAGGAATAAAACAGGACCCAAGAGCTGTAATGACAAAAAAGCATTTTTGCCAACTCAAAAAGGTTGCAGTTCAAATTCAAATATTTCATTGGGTTATAGACAATAAAAAGTTATTTTTTGTACCAATACATAAACAAATACAAACTTCATAAAATGCTCTGTTTCAATATACTACATTTAATTTTAGCAAAGTAATTATGAATATTCAATCAAATGTGCTGTTATATTCATGAGATACAAATAACCACATTAAAAAGAAGATTGTGTGACATGAAACATAATTATATTCAATATACTATTTTCAGAACGAAAAAAATTATTTTCACAAATTAAAAGGTTTTTTTTTCAAAGTAGCACTTTAATTTTCACAGTCAGACAAAGAGTTGCTGAAATTCTTGTGACAATATTCAAAATCAATTTATTTTTGTAAAGTATATTACCTACTACTAAATTTTCATACAGATTTCCTTATCATTCAATGTTCAATTCCATATAACTTTTAAAATACAAATCAGATGGAAATTTATATAGTTAATTCTTTAAGATTTTTTATTTCATTTAACATTATTCTTGATTAAAAAGAGCTCATCATGCACACTAAACTAATTAGGTGCATAAAAATAATGTTCATTTATGGTTAAAAGCTGCATCATTAATTACTAGATTCATTTTAAATAGACAACGTAAAGTACTCTGCTCTTTTAAATAACATATTCTACATTGTCTGCCTCTCAAACCCCATTATTTTACTCTTTTGGTAAATTTTCTTACATTTCACCAGCAAGAAAAAAAAACATTCTTCTTTTACTGTCCTACTAGCAACACTAAAATTCTTTCTCTTGTACCATTGTTCTGCATACTCTGAAGGTGAAGTATATGGGCATCCAAAGAAATGGTTTTTCCACCCCCCTTCTTTTTATCAAAAAGTAATATGCAGGAGCAAACTGGTGGCCTGTTTTGTCCTGTGTTTCACAAAAGGACTTAAATTCCAGAAATTTGTAACAATCTGGAGAACATTTGAGTATTCCCACATCTATTTTCATGCAGACATACAATTAGGTTTATTTATACTTATCCCTATTTCAAGGTTATACATTAACTTTTTAATCTAGGTTATAGGTATTTTAGATCTATCAATTAGTATCATGAAGAATAATGCTTTCTTCTTAAAAATATAAAGAAAGCAAAAAAGAAAATATTCTTTAGGCACTTTGATTAAGAAACAATTACAAAAAAAAACATGTTCCTGTTTTTGGAGCACATTCAAGTCCTTTCTTAAAAGGTTTTAGTCTTGTGATAACACTTTTTTAACATTAATGCAAAACCTAAAAAAAATTCAAGGTAACTGAGAATTATTGCATCTTTTATGAATAACAAAATAAATAAAAAACTGAACTATCTAACTAATAATCAGTTTTTTTCTTCTTTGACAAAGTATTCTAAATTAAAAAAATTTTAATGCAGCCTTCAATTCATGCAGCTTTTTATCAGCTATAATTCAGAAGAAACAAATTTGTGTGCGTGTTTTGAATATAAAAAAAATAAGTAAAATGAGACATACCTTTAAATTGCAATCATAAAACGTGAGCATTTCCTCCTTTTGGTGAAAGTGGGTAGAGATATTGCTTCTAATCCACCTTTATATTGTATTACATTTGATGCTGTTATAAAAAAAAATAGCCATTGTAATTTTTTTTTATTTGTTCTCACATAAAAATAATTCCAATAAATAAAAAATGTAACTTAATATTTTCTCAATTTGTTTTATTATGAAACAAAGATTTCAAGTATTTTGTTGATTATTCACAAGCTTTTTATTAACCCTTTAACACGTGGTGGTATGTCTTTCTGAAACCACCATTTTCTAAAAAATACCTCTAAACGCGTAGTGGTATTTGAATGAAACCAATGGTTCTAAAGATATCTTTTAACTCTCTTAAAAGATACTAGATGTCAGCACATGAGAAAAAACTCTTCTTTCTGTGAGAAAAATGCATCATTTTAAAAGCCTTTTTTAAACACTTCCAAAAAAGATTTTTCTTAGGAAATAAAAATAGATAAAAATTCAAAGTAAGTTATGAACATTTTTGCTGCATATACTGTTCATAGCATAACTAATTTTTAGTATGATAAATTATGAAAAGAAGTGCCTCATATTAAGAATTTTTTTGAGTGGTTTCAGACTGCGACCACCGTGCACCTAGAACATGAAAACTGTCCGTTTCTTCTCCGGCTTATAGCACAAACGCATTAGAGATATAGCCCTTTTTTCTTTCCTTTGACTCAGGCAATGAAATAATGAATAATTTATTGGGGTTTTGCTGTTGATTTAGTGTAGGGATTTATTATTTCAGTATTATTGCATCTTTTAATAATTTAATAGTAAAGAAACAATGAAAAAAATTAATTTTACTGGCTACTGAAGCTGATTTCAATACCTTTTGTATTAATTAATATTTAAAAAGTAATTCTAATACTTAATTTTGCATATTTTAGTGAATTTATTACAAAATATATAAAGAATATTCTTACAAATCTGATGCAAATCATATATTGTTCACACAAGAATTATATTGTAAGTGCACAGTGGTACTTCTGTCAAACCCCCTCCCCCTCCGGGGGGGGGGATGTACTGTAATTTTTTTAAAGGTATTTTCTTTGTTCTTATGTTCTATATATATTGCATTTATAATTTTATTTTGAAAAATTCAGGGAATTTATTTTTCCGTGCTTCAAAGGGTTAAGGATTAAAAGTCTTTTTGTTGGAAAAATAAGTTTAAATCCTTGGTAGTTATTGATTAATTTATTTATTTTAAAGCGAATACCAAAATCTAATACAAATTAGAAAAGGCCTATGGTGCTGAAACCCTTTAAGAGCTTATCAGTAGCCGTACAAAAACTACTTTCATAGGAGAAGTTATATCTTCTTAAAAAAACAAAATAACCAAAGCATATTTATGATAAGAAACCAACTTTGTCAACATGAGTACCTTTATGCTAAAAATTAAAAGTCTGTTTACTCTAATGGGAGAGATTTAAAAACCCGAACATTACCTTCAATTATGCGATTGGACTAGAAAACAAACAGAATAAAAGAAGAGTATTATTTTAATTTACTATAATCAAACCCTACAGATAAAATTTAATATTACTTATTTTTGGAAGTCTTATTTTTTCATAAATTACACTATTACATTAAATGCTTTTTCATTTTTCTATATTGTTCATATAATTGATTTCATACATAACATCTGTAATAATTCATTTTAAATGATATACAGATGTATATCTTTGAATTATTTTAACTAAACATTCAATTCTGTCATTCCAAAAAAATTACAAAATAAGCCTCAAGAAAAAATAACTTTTAAATGCATTGAATTTCTATAGCTTCTTTCTCTCTTTATTTTTACAATTTAAGATTGTTATATTGGCTCAAAGTCATGAATCAAATGAATTCTTGACAGGAAAAGTTTAGAGAGTTTCAGACCACCCTCTACAAAGCACTTAAATACTTGTGATTTAAATAAAAAATAATTATACACTACACTTATTTCCTTGTGGAGATTGATTTATTTCAATACATAGGTTTGAAAAGTAAGCAGAATTTTTTCCACTATTCTGCAAGAATAAAAAGCTTCAAATCTTATGCCTTCTTCACAGAAATTGCTCTTTTTCGATTAAATATACACTATTTCTTTTTCAAATCTAAAATATGATAAACAAGTATGCAGTTATACTTGCCTCACTTTATTACTTTAATACTTCCCTGGAGTAATTTCATTTATTTTTTTAAAAATAATCTGGATAATTTGGGTAACCAATTTGCATTAAATTCCAATTTTTCAGGGGAAAAAAAGATTTTAAAAACGAATAATTTACTGGTTTGAATTAACTCTTGAAATTTTTTAAACTTAATTTCTTGAAAAAAACTTTGATCAAATTTTAACTACCACTATTTGAAAAAATGTATCATTAACAAGGCTAGAAAAAATAACTGGATACCATTATCAAATTATACATTTTATAATAATGAAGATTAAACTTAGGACTCACAATTGTGAATTACACAATACTAATGTGCAACTACATCATATTTACCAGTTATTTTGTAGCTGAATAGATTTTTGTAATTTGGTATACAGTGATTAAATACCTGTCATTTTTGAGCTAACACCATTTAAATGTATTAATTTGTAAATTTTTCAAACATTTAGATTTGAAGAAATCTATTACATGGATTTACTCACAAGAACACATAACATAAATAATGCACACCTGATAATCACTAATGAAATCATGCATGAATTCACTAGTTTTTCTTAGAGTATAATTTGACAATAGATTTTATTTTTAACATATGCATCATTCCCATTAGAATTCAATAAGGCTGTAATATCAGTAACCACCACAAAAAAAATACACCATAGAGTGGTGATTAAAATAGCACAAACTTTTCTTTTTGGAATAGCGATCTGAGGATCCTGTAACAAGAAGCATATTATATCAAAACAATTTAATATCTTAAACACATTTTGTAAACACAGAAGCACTTCTATGACGAGCTACATATTTTTAAAATTTATTGATATTAAAAACATTACGTATGATACTCTAAGGAATATTAACCTCTCTATATTGATTATTGTGAATGATTTTTTTAATCAATGACAGACACCCAATGTTATCCTGTAAAATTAAATGTTGTAATGTTTCATTATTTTATATTATGGTCAATTGACCAGGTCACACACATATATAAAAGAAGAAATATTACTTCTTATGACATTTTATCAAATTCTATAATTGCTAAGTTTGAAAATTAATAAAACACATTTCTAACATAACAAGCATTTTAAGTTATGCTTAAAATAAATACAAACAATTTTTTATTAATGAAATTTCTGGATCTTTTCTGGACATTGTTCCTAATTCCTTTTCTTCTATTGGCATGAACTTATTTCAACTAAACCGTGTGAACAGAAAACATTTAATGAGGATATTTTCTGTGTCCGAAAAAAAATCTTCAAAATACACCCAGAGAATTGCGCTGTTACAGTTACAGTTATTATTTTTGTGGGATGTCACCAAGCTACTTCACTTAGCCTTAGGTGTCCGGAAGCCAGAATGAATTAGTTATCTCTCCCGAACATCCATATAAAAATCGCAAAATACAAAGAAAATCGCCAAATGGAAAGGGACCACCCTATACTACACTTGAGCCCTCCCCCCCCACCACCAAAGAAATATTAACAAGTTAGTTGATATCAAAATATTTCATCTTCTAAATAAAAAAATCTGAATGTATATCTATTTGTTAACACGGGAAATCTTCAATAACGTGGGCTGGGATTAAGTCTAAAAGATAAAAGGAACAAATAAGGCCGGACAATTAATGTGCGATTTCTCTCTCGTTGGAGGCACCTATTCCTATTTTTTACAGAGTTGGAATTCAAATTCCTCTGTTTTCGGGTTGCCATATTTGGCTCTTTATCAATAAATGCCTACTTTCAAAATAATTTCAATAAAAAGTGCAATATATTGTATTTTTTGGATATGTTTTATTGAGTATGCTGTTTTGAGTGTGTGTTTCAGTACGTGTAAATCTAATTACCTATTATGAATATTGTGCGTTTATTGTTTATAACTCTACTACTGAACAATTTCAATGTTTTTTCAATTTTTGTTTGAATTTTAAGATATAAATATGTTTTCATTGATCATCTGTTGTATACACGTTCACATTAGAAATATGGTATGTTTATAAAATAAAAATTCAGATAAAATTAAAAAAAATATTAAATGAAACTGGAAAAACAAATGTAGAACTGCAACTATATTGTAAACTTAAAATAGAAGAGTAAAATATTTTAGTTTATTGATATATTTTTGATTATTTGCAATTTTTAGTAAATTTTTATTAATCCTTATAATGTTTGAATCAGGTTTAGCAGGTTTTTTTCTAAATAGACACTTGAGAATTATGGGATTATTGTTTCAAAATCATTTTAACTTTTGCAGCTGAAATTAAATCATATTTTCATTTGCAGCAATTCTTAAAAAATATATGTATGTATAGTATAATAAAATGAAAAAAATAAGACAAAATTATACTACCCACAAAACTAAATCATAGAAAACAGATTCTAAGAAACATAAAGAGAAAAATATTGATATATATATATAATATAATAATTATATATGTAACAGAGAGGGTGGTGTCTAGAAGTATGTTGAATGAAAAAGACGTTTACGTTTAAGGATATTTAATGACATCTACAGGTTGTTAAACCTGACTAGGCGCACGCACCTGGGAAAAGTAAGTTCGCTACCTCTCCCGCTTACATCCGCGGGTACAGAGAGCGGCGCTGGTGTCGCCTGAGCGTATACAACACTCGTCCATCCTGATGTGGTCGGTTCCCGACCAGGCTGGAAAATATGCACAAGAAAAATTATACAAATACTACAATTGAAAAGGAAAAAAAAGATTAAACAAATTTTTAAAGTTCAAATTTCCTTGAGTATATAGAGAAAAAAAATAAAGTCATTAGAGTTCTGGAAAGAAAAGTCTTAGGGATTATCCCATGGTTTCATCAGATCAGCAGATGTGGATGTCAAATTCGGGCCTTCTTGTCTTTCTATTTTCTTTACATCGTACCTGTCGTTTGGACGAACTTTCACGACTTCATATGGGCCAAAATATTTTGGTCGCAATTTCACACCTACTCCAAACTGGGTTTTCTTGATTGCAATTCTGTCACCTTCTTTGTATTTTCTTGCTTTTTTGCGATGTTTATTGTAGTGTAGTCTACTTTCTTCTTGTAATTTCAGGATATTGGATTTGGCATCTTCTCTCATTTGTTGTTTATTCTGTAAAGATAATTGAAATTTGCTTCCTCGCGAATGGGTTTGATTTTGATGTCATCTTTATTTTTCATTTTGATGCCTGTTAAAAGTTCAAATGGTGTATATTTGGTGGCTATAGATACAGTTCTGTTAATTATTCGTTGAACTGATGAAACGTGTTTATACCATTTATTGGGATCTTCAAGTGAAAGCTTTGTTAGGACTAGTATTAACGTTGCATGAATTTTTTCTACCTGACCGTTCCCACGCGGTACACCTGTTGTGATTGAAATAAACTCGATATCTTTCATCCTGACAAAATTTCTGAAATTCTGTAGAAGTGAATGCTGTTCCTTTGTCTGCAATTATTCGTCTGGGACTTCCAAAGGTTACTTGTTGTAATTTTAATTTGTCTAAAGCATCGTTAGCTGAAGGAGACTTTACAGGATAAATCAACATAAATTTGGTGAAAGCGTTGATGACAGTAAAGATATATTTGTAATTCTTGTTGGTATTTGGGAGTGGACCCAAAAAGTCAATATGGTAGGTATCAAGTGGAATATCACCTTTTGGTATGGGATGTAGAAATCCTTCTCGTTTGCCAAATTTTTTGGATGAAAGAATGCAAGGAATACAATTTGCAGTAACATTTTCTACAGTCTTACGCATATTTGGGAAAAACAATAGTTGTTTGACTAAGTTTTCAGCTTTGTTGATGCCGAAATGTCCTTTAGAATGTTCAAGTTGTGCAATTTGTTTTTGCATTTCAAGTGGAACGACTAGAAGTTCTTGGTCGCTGATAATTTTGTGCAGCACATCGTTTTTTAATGTATAATCAGAGGCTGAAGATAATTATAATAGTTGTTTAATACTGGATGTAAACTCATCATTAATTTATGCTTTTTTAATTTTTTGTGTTGTCTCGTTGTAATGCATGAGCATGACTGGATAACGACTAAGCGCTTCAACATGTTGGATTTGTTTACCTGGCCTGTGAAGTATTTCGTAATCGAAGTCTTCTAAGAAGAGAGCCCATCGTGCTATTCTAGATGGTAAATCTTTCTTTGACATAGTTTTTTGAAATGTTTGGCAATCTGTGATTATTTGAAATTTTGTGTCGACGAGGTAGTGTCGAAATTTTTTTAATGCTGTAACTATCGCTAAGACCTATAGCTCGTAGCTGGAGTATTTCTCTTCTTGAGGAGAAGTTTTACGACTCATATAGTGTATTGGATGAAAGTTCTGATTTGAATCTATTTGTAGAAGTATAGCGCCAAACTCTTTTGCACTGGCATCGCAGTGTATTTGTAATGGACTGTTTTGCTGATAAAGATGTAATACAGGTTCCTGAGACAAAATTTGCTTCAAAGAGAGAAAAGCTTGTTTTTGTATAGGACCAAAGGTGAATGGATCTTTGTCTCGCAAAAGATTGCTTAAAGGTCGTGCGATTGATGCATAGTCCTTAATAAATTTTCTAAAATAGCCTGTTAGTCCTAAAAATGATTGGACATGCCGAGTGTTTTTAGGTGTTTAGAAATTCATGACTGCATTTGTTTTAGCTGCTGAAGGACGAATTGTACCTTCTTCAATAATATGACCAAGAAAAGTTAATTTCAGCTGAAGAAAATTACACTTTTTAAAGTTAAACTCTAAACCATAAGTAGCAGCAACATCAAATACTTTTTTAAGCTTTGAAATCCCTTCACATTCAGAATTTGCCGGACTTAAATTGTCGTCCATGTATATAATAACAGTGTTGTCTTTTAAGAGATCTTTAAACACAATTTGAATGTATTTTTGAAATAGCGAGGGAGAATTACGCAAACCAAAAGGAACTCTATTAAATTGGTATTGACCATTATGTTTTATGAAACTGGTGTATTTACGGCTATCAGGATCAATTTTGATGTGAAAAAAACTGTTTTTTAAGTCCAGATTTGAAAAGAGTATCGCTCCATGCAGTTGGTCAGAAATGTCTTCAATGAGGGGTAGTTGAAATTTGTTATTGTTTTAGAATTAAGAGCACGAAAATTAACACAGAGTCTGGTTGACTGGTCTTTTTTCTTGACTAGAACTAAAGGGGCTGCAAAATTAGATGAACTTGGGGAAATTATTCCATCAGACAGCCATTGCTCAATTTGGTTTTCGACGATAATTTTTTCCGCTTGACTTAATCTTCTAGGACGTAACGCGATGGGCGTGTCATCAGAAAGGATAATTTGCATCTGTAAGTTTGTATCTTTAATTTTATTTGGTTTGTAAGAATGGATAATGTTTTCAACTTCGCGACGCGTATCAACGTTCAAATATGGGATAAATCTACTTGAGGATAAATTACATTTAAATTTGATAAATAACGATCCTCATTTTGAAAAAGCAAAGAGAGAGATTCGTTTTTATTATTAACTGATAAAAAATTACAATCGCTAATTTTCAATTCAGAAAAAGATTTGTTTACGTTAGCTTCGCGCTGAAAATCAGTTATATAACATGTTTGATCGGATATGGGCTGTGACGTCAGTTCATATTTTTTATTTTCTTTTTCATCGAATAATTTCTGTTTTGAAGAGTTTAACGATTCTATTTTATTCATTGGGTGTTTTACATTACTCGCGCTGTCAATGTTTTGAAATTTAATTGAGCCACTTGGCCTTGAACCTTCGCCGGAATGATTTGGGATAGTTGGCGGTGCAATAGAATGCAAGTTCGACATATTTTGGCTAACTGATTCTCTCTCTCTCTAAAGCGAAATTATTTTGTCTATCATTTTTATTTTTATGCGAAAGAACGTTCTTAGAATGAGAGAAAGTAGGATTTTTTTTCTGAAATCCGTGCATTTTCTTTTTTTTTTTTTTGCTTTCTTTAAATCATCAAAAATATTAGGCGGAACTATTAAATCGCATTACAATTTATGACATACAGCTGCAGTTACTATTATCGGATTCTCACGAAAACTTGAAAGAGTTTATTTAATTTTAGTAAGTTGAGCTTGAATTTCATTTCCGAAAGCAGAGGTTAATTGTACAGTTCCTAAAAATTTTGTTTCGGGTGGAATGAGGGAGGATTTCACACACACAATATTCGCTCCCGAATCGATTAAAGTTTTCACGATTTTATCATTAACAAAAATATTTTCGTATTGCAATCATGTAAGGATTCATTAAACATTTTACCTTCGACTTTACAAACAGAACCGTGATTTGAATTAGGTCTAGAATTGAAATGAGTTTCGTTTCTGTTAGAACCACGACGAGGATTATTTGCTGATGTGTTTCGTGAGTAATTTGTGAAATTTTTATCACGAGAGTTGTAGCGATTAAAGCCCTGAGACGAGTTATATTTTTGTTTATTGTCATACGGCGGTTGATGGTGTGTGTTGTCGGAATACGACTTTCGCTTTGCTACAAAGAAAACATCGCATTCCCTAGCCAATTCAGTAGGCTTAAACCAAGATTCGTTTTGGCGTATCGCGATATGTTGTTGCGTTTCTCGATCGAGGGTGGAAAATAATTTGTCGGCTATCATTAACTCACACAAAGTTTTAAAATCATTCGCATTACGAAGTTTGCAATAATATTCAAAAGAACTTGTTAATCGTGACCAAAACTGTACGTGCGATTCGTTTGGCAAATCGTTGGGCCCTACGGAAATTAATTAAGCATTATTGTGTGGTTGGTTGGAATTCTCGTAAAATAATGTGTTTAACTTTCTCGTAATCTTGGAGTTCGTTTTCGGGAATATAAAGCAAAATACTGTTAGCTTTTTCACCGATAATATTAATTAAGATCTCTGATTTTAATTCCTGTGGAACATTTTTGGTTGTAAACGCACGTTCAAGTGAATGAAAAAATAAATTATAATTTTCAGATTTAGAAGGAACTGGCATACTAAGGGTCTTAACGGATTTAATGAGACTTTCTAAAAGGTTAGTTGACGGTGTTTCGAAGGTTGCAGTAGTATTGTTTGAATTATTAGAATTTATAGCCGAGTTTATTTTCGCGAGTTCAATTTCTTTTTCAAGTTGAATGATTTTTTTGGGCCGTTTGCTCGGCTTCGTTTTTTTTCTAGTTCTGCTTGTTTTTTTCTGATTCTGCTTGTTTTTTTTTCTTTCTAATTCTGCTTGTTTTTTTTCTAGTTCTGATTCTTTTCGTTCCTCAACGAGTAAAGTAAGCATATCCTTAACGAATTCAGGTTCGTTTTTGAAAGTGTCAGTTTGTTCGATTAGTCCTTTTAAATTCACAAGTGTAGCATTTTCTGGGACAGTAGCACCTAGTTCTTTCGTGGCAGTTATTAGATCTTCTATCTTAATATTTTGATACATGCTGAGTAAAAAAGGTTTGATTCTACCTGATTTGACGCTATCGGTTTGTAGACTGCAGATAGACTTCGCTTATAAAAAGCTATCCCTTTGCGATGAGTTCACCACTGTTCACTTTTCACGGCGATGATTGTAGATACGAAGCAGATGGAGTTTACATCTTGATGCGATGAATAGGCGGGGAAATTGGCCTTTTTGTGTTACTGGAACACTTGGACGATGCCAAAGAGACTTTTTGGTTGAGTCTCAAGCTTTGGTTTGGGTTGGCAAAGGAGACGGAGGAGACGGCAAAGGAGGTATTGGTCTCGGAGCGGAGGATTGGCTCTTAGTAGGTGTCGGAGGAATTCGCTGATCAAGCATTCGCCATTGTGTTGGGCGATTTCGATGAGCGCCATTTGTTTTGGGCGACTTTTGATTTTAACACGGGTTCAAAAACCATTAAGGTTGCGAGGTCGAGCCCCCATGTAACAGAGAGGGTGGTGTCTAGGGGTATGTTGAATCAAAAAGACGTTTAGGTTTAAGGATATTTAATGACATCTACAGGTTGTTAAATCTGACTAGGCACGCGCTGCTGGGACAAGGTACTTACCTTGTCCCGCTTTTATCCGGGGTTTACAGAGAGTGGCGCTGGTGTCACCTGAGCGTATACAACATATATATATATATATATTAATGATAAAGGAAGAAAATTGTGTTTTATATTTATCTATATCATATTGGCTGTTATAAAATGGTAGGAATTACATGCATTGCCTTTTACATACTGTTTAGAATTCAAATTGTTTTCAGCTTATACTAAACAAAAATTGACTTGAATTCAATATAATTTTTCAGTTAAAAAATTGTCCAAAATTATGTTTATATTGTGATCTAGCTAATGTATAAAGGGGATAATTTATTTTTCAGTTCTGTTCTTACTTTGCTCAAGATATTTTGTTTAAAAATGTCAAATATGATAGACTTGGTTCTCTACTTAGGTTAGTTCTAAAAGAGAATTATGTTTATCATAATGGTAAGGGTCTATACCACAAGGTGGCCAGCTAGCAACTGTCTTGCCAATTTATATTTACATTAGTTTGAAAATAATTTCACAGACAACTTAGAATATTACTTTTTTCGTTATATAGATGATATAATCATTTTTGGCAAGCAAGACAACTTTAAACCTAATATTAATTTTTATCCACAATATCTTAATTAAATACAGACAAATAGTAACAATAATGAAGGAAATTTTCTTGGTATAGAAATTAAATTAAAAGAAAGAAAAAAAGTTACTAATATTTATGATAAATGAGAAGACTTTAATTTTAATATTATAAAAGTACCGCATTGGGAGAGTAATGTGCATGTTTCTATATTCAGAAATATTGTTATTAATTACACACTACGCAATAAATTTCTAGTTTCAAATAAATCAGAAAAAATAAAAAACTATAAACATTTTACTAAATGCTGTTTAATTCAAAAATACCCAATTAATTTTATTAATAGATATTTGAATAAAGAAATTCTAAATAGTAAGGATTAATTTTCCATAGTTTTAACAGGATAATATTATAGATTTATTATTCTTCCTAGATAGTTTTAAATACCCCCGATTTCTAGTTTTAGATAAAATTACTTTTTAAAAATTTATTATAACTTTTAAATCATATTATCTTAGAGTCTCTAAGATAATGGTAGTTTGTTTACAATTCTAATTTTAATATTTCTCTTCTTTTCATACTTTTGCTAAGTGCTATTTTTCAGCCATTGCTTTGTTTTGAATTTGTATCTGGGTCCAGAATCTGGCAATAACTTGTTTATTGTACTCAGATTTAGCGCGGGCTCTGTATTTCTGTATGCAATTTTTAGGTAAGTTACCTATTTCTCATAATGGATTTAGATTTCCTATCCATTATTTCCAATAGGTTTTTGCTTGGTATTATTAACAAAAAGGGGGAAGGTTGGCTTTCCAAAAAACATGTTCAACCCCACTTTTATATAGAGAAATTTTTTTAAGGAAATTTTTTTTGTATACAAGCTGTCCTAAGTCAGCAATGTTGATAATACTATAGCATCCATTCTTTTATATTTAACTCTGTCATTTCAATTTTTCATATCTCCTTTTAAATTCTGTTGTCTGGTTATCTTGCAATTGCAATTCTGTTAAGTATTAATCATCTTAATTCACCTCTCTATTGTAGAAAAATTTTGATTATATATATATATATATGAAATTTAGACGATGGCCGTTGAAATGATTCTTTATAATATGATTGCTATTGTTTATGGTTTCTTTGACTGGAATTGACGAGGCAGTCCGGTGATTAATTAAAACTATTTATTCCACATCTTAAACACATAAAACATTACAAGGACGACACAATACACACACACAAAACAAGCTGCAGCCGGCTACATGTTGATGCAAATACAGAAGCGAAAAAGAACGGTCTCCAGGAATCTCGGTATTTATAGGTCGCTCAAATCACATGATGTGAGTGGGTAGCTAGATGTAGTTCAAAATATTCTCGCTAGGCGGATGGCCAATTTAGTACTAAAACGTTGGTCCTGAAGGGATGGACCATAGATAGTTAAAAGTTATTTTACAGGATTATTTATATTACTGGGATTATTACATATATATATATACAGGGTGTCCAGCCTTAATGTGACCTTAATAGCTAATTCCCGAACCATTCGGTCTAGATTTGCACTTCCAATTTGAAAAATGTTTTAAAAAAGGCAAGGAATGTTTTTACGTGCTTTTCGAACCAAAAAGCCTATTTAGTAAAAACTTACAAAATTTAAATTTTTATACGGTCCCCAGGTCCTATTACTTATATTTAGGAAAAGGTGCAATTCACAAAAACAGAGTAAACACAAAAAGTTTCATTTTATTACGATAAAAACTGACCGAGTTATGCCTACATAAATTTGAAGCATCCGAGTTGCTCAGAAAAGAGGGTCGTATATAAATTGAGTTTAGAGAACAGTAATTCACTATCTACAGAAAGAGCAAAAGAAAAACATCATAGTAATGTTGAAACATCGTTTTAATCATCATAGATTGAAAATTTGTATATCTGTATGGCAAACAATAAAAGCTAAATTAAAGAAATACAACTTGTACCGAAAATATTAAAACAATTTATTTTAACAAATAGAAGCAAAATAATACAGGATTTGCAGTTCAAATTATAGCATTATGTAGAATGATGCGCCAATCTTGAATCAGGGGCTTTATTATAACAGAATGACCAAATTAACTTAAATAATGCTCAAAATGACTGCCTTCCGCAGAAATGCAGTATCAAACCCGCGTCAAACCTTCTGCAACATAGTTGGTGTCACAGACCTGCATGCCCTGCTGATTCGATTGAGTAAATCGGATTTACTCGTGGATTCACGTTCGTACAGTTTGCTTTTTAGGAAGCCCCAGAGAAAGAAATCCAGAGGACTTAGGAAACTTCACCTTCTAAAAAAATCGGCTAATGGCCCAGATGAAATTTCCGTGTATGATTCTGATGTTAAAGGTCCATTGAAATACACTGGGCCAATTAAGGTGCTCTTCCATATTGCGCACCACACATTCACCGATCAACGCACTTAGTGGCGATTCGGTCGCATTAGATGTGGGCTTTCGAGGGACCAATAATGCGTATTCTGCGTATTAGTAGTGCTTTGCCTCGAGAACTGGCATTCATCCGACCACAAAACTTCATTAAAAAATCTGGATTTTCATCCAGTGTATTTAACACGAAATTGCAAAAATTAAAACAACGCTCCTGGTCTCCGGGCATTAGTTCCTGCGCCAGAACTGAACGATAAGGATATGCACCGTACGTATATAATATGTTCCACACCGTCGATATTGAGTAGGAACAAGCCTTGCTAATATCCCGGACATTACATTCAGAATGAGCCAGGGCATATCCTAGAACATTCTCAGCGGGTATCCGCAAGCTTGAAGGTGTGGCACGAGACAAAAAAAATACGTCTATGACAACTCCCGGTTTCATACAAGCGTTGAACAGCACGGGCAATTGTACAATAAGATGGATGTCTTCGACTGGGAAATTTAATGGCATAAAGTCTTGCCGCCTCTCTCTTATTTCAATTACACTCCACATACAACAATACCATTTCGTAGTATTCTTTATTTGTATGCATCTCGGTCTCCCGTACTAGAATTCGTAACATTTCAATTGCTAGCGACTACACAACAGATTTTTAGTAATCGCCTTAATCAGTACCGCAGCAAATAAGCCTATTTTTTTGGAATTGTTTTTGAAATGTTTTCTTCGTCCAAAATATTTTATTTTGTCTATATTTCACACGTACAGAATAAACTTTATTTCTTAAGTACTCAGTTATTGTATTATTAACGTAATTTATGTACTTTTAAATTTAAAAACGATTTACGTAAGAGTGACGTGCAAGAGCGAAAGCTTCTTGGTAGAGTTCCACTTAATTTCACTTTGGAGACGGCCCTTAACTAGCTTCTTGAAAACAGCCGGAAAAATTGAAGAAATATACAATTTTCAAAATTCCATAACTCGGCCAGTTTTTATCGTAATAAAATGAAACTTTTTATGTTTACTTTGTTTTTGTGTACTGCATCTTTTCCTAACTATAAGTGATAGGACCTGGGGATGTATAAAAATTTAATTTTTGTAATTTTTCTCTAAATACTCTTTTTGGTTCAAAAAGCACGTAAAAACATTCCTTACCTTTTTTAAAACATTTTTCAAATTGGAAGTACATGTCTAAACCGAACGGTTCGGAAATTAGCTATTAAGTCACATTAAGGCTGGACACCCTGCATATATATATATATATATATATATATATGTATATATATATATATATGTATATATATATATATATATATATGTAAATATATATGTATATTTATATGTATATATATGTATATATATATATGTATATATATATATGAGTTGTGGGCTCAAACGGTTCCAAGCTTCTTGGAGAACTCTCTTCAGTTCTGTAACGAAGCTTGGTGGGTGCGAAAGGGCTGCAATTTGTCTCCCGAGCTTACACCATACATGCTCGATAGGATTTAAAACAGGGGAGTTCTCAGGCCACGACATGCGCTGGATGTTTTCCTTTTCAAGGAAGACATCAATCAACACCGCTCGGTGACATGGTGCATTATCATCCAGGAATATGAAGTCAGGACCGACAGCACCTCCAAACAAGCGAACATAAGGCTCAAGAACTTCGTCTCTGTATCTTTGAGCAGTCACAGACCCCGTGTCAAAGAAATGGAGGTCTGTGCGGCCGTCCATCTTGATGCCTGTCCATACCATTACTCCCCTTGATGGAAAAGAATGTCTTTCCGCTATGTTTCTTGGTTCAAAACGTGTTCCACGTTTTCTCCATATCGTTACCCGCCGAGAATCACTACTCAGACTAAACCCGGACTCGTCATTGAACATCACATTGGCCCACTCTCCCACACTCTAATGTTGATGTTTCAAACTCCAGTTCAAACGAGCGCGTTTATGCGCAGGCGTGAGGGGAATGCAAACTGTTAGTATTCTGGCATACAGGCCAGCATGATTGAATCTCCTGTAAACAGTTTGTCTCGAAATTCGTTTTCCTGTGGCAACTGTGAGCGCTGAACCCAGTGCTATGGCAGTACTGCCCCTCTGACGTCGCGCACTTATTACCAGATATCGGTCTTGGCGAGGGGTTGTGACTCTTGGTCGACTTGATACTGGTTGTCGGGTAACATCTCCCGTACTTTGGAACCT
The DNA here is from genome assembly GCA_019973975.1 of Trichonephila clavata. NCBI lineage: Eukaryota > Metazoa > Arthropoda > Arachnida > Araneae > Nephilidae > Trichonephila > Trichonephila clavata. The sequence goes on from BMAO01034134.1 coordinate 170,063, forward strand.
CTGCCACAGTCTTGAGATCACAGACTGGTCCACATTCAGAATTCGACACACTTCGGTTTGTGATCGTGAGGATTCCAGCATTCCAACGATTCTTCCTTTCGTAAACATGTCCAATTGGCGTCTTTGTGCCCTCATTCACCTTGTTTGATGGATAACAACGTTTCTTTGCCCAGCAGTTGTACGAAACTTTTCTGAACTGCTTATGCTGCATGAATCGGTTTCTCCGCGTTCCGTCATGGGCTGGTGTTTCGCGCAGGACGTAGTTGACTGAAAATTTTGCATAAACCCAATGTTTCTTCTTCACCCAATTAATATCCGCAAGAAATCTGGAATAATTTTACGAATATTTACTCCATGTTTTTCGCATTTTACGATTTCTGCTTAACTTTTGGACACCAGTGTAATTCAAATCACGGTCCTGTTTATAAAGCTGAAAGTAAAATGTTTAATGAATCGTTACATAAATTGCAATGCGAAAATATGTTTGTTAATGATAAAATCGTGAAAACTTTAATCGATTCGGGAGCGAATATTGTGTGTGTGAAATCCTCTCCTTATTCCACCCGAAACAAAATCTTTAAGAACTGTTCAATTAACTTCTGCTTTCGGAAATGAAATTCAAGCTCAACAAACTAAAATTAAATTAGCTCTTTCAAGTTTTCGTGAGAATCCGATAATAGTAACTGCAGCTGCATGTCATAAATTGTATTGCGATTTAATAGTTCCGAATAATATTTTTGATGATTTAAAGAAAGCAAAAAAAAAAAAAAAGAAAATACACGGATTTCAGAAAAAAATCCTACTTCCTCTCATTCTAAGAACATTCTTTCGCATAAAAATAAAAATGATAGACAAAATACTTTCACTTTAAAAACAGTCAGAGCTTAAAAAACTTCATTTATAAAGAAGTAGAAATGCATTATTTTTCACCGCCAACTATCCCAAATAATTCCGGCGAAGGTTCAAGGCCAAATGGCTCAACTCAATTTCAAAACATTGACAACGCGAGTAATGTAAAACACCCAATGAATAAAAATGAATCGTTATAATATCTCCAAAAAAGAAATTATTCGATGTAAAAGAAAATAAGAAATATGAACTGACGTCACAGCCCAGATCCGATAAAACACATATAACTGATTTTCAGAGCGAGGCTAACACAAACAGATCTTTATCTGAATTGAAAATTAGCGATTGTAATTCTTTACCGGTTAATAATAAAAGTGGATCTCTCTCTTTGCTTTATCAGAATGAGGATTATTATTTATCAATTTTAAATGTAATTTATCCTGAAGTAGATTTGTCGCATATTTTGAAAGTTGATATGCGTCGCGAAGTTGAAAACCTTATCCAATCTTACAAATCAAATAAAATTGAGATACAAACTTACAAATACATATTATCCTTTCTGATGACACACCTATTGCGTTACGTTCTAGAAGATTAAGTCAAGCGGAAAAAATTATCGTCGAAAACCAAATTGACCATTGGCTGTCTGATGGAATAATTTCCCCAAGTTCATTTAATTTTGCCGCACCTTTAGTTCTTGTCAAGAAAAAAGACCAGTCAACAAGACTCTGTGTTGATTTTCGTACTCTTTATTCTAAAACAATTAAACAAAGATTTCCATTACCCCTCATTGAAAACATTCTTGACCAACTGCATGGAGCGATACTCTTTTCAAATCTGGACTTAAAAAACAGTTTTTTTCACAACAAAATTGATCCTGATAGCCGTAAATACACCAGTTTCATAACACATAATGGACAATACCAATTTAATAGAGTTCCTTTTGGCTTGTGTAACTCTCCCTCACTATTTCAAAAGTACATTCAAATTGTGTTTAAAGATCTCTTAAAAGAAAACACTGTTATTGTATATATGGACGATATTTTATATCCGGCAAATTCTGAATGTGAAGGATTGCAAAGCTCAAAAAAGTATTTGATGTTGCTGCAACTTTTGGTTTAGAGTTTAACTCTAAAAAGTGTAATTTTATTCCGCTGAAATTAACTTTCTTATCTATATTATTGAAGAAGGTACTATTCGTCCTTCAACAGCTAAAACAAATGCAGTCATGAATTTCCAAACACCTAAAAACACTCGGCATGTCCAATCATTTTTAGGACTAACAGGCTATTTTTTAAAATTTATTAAGGACTATGCATCAATCGTACGACCTTTAAGCAATCTTTTACGAGACAAAGATCCATTCACCTTTGGTCCTATACAAAAACAAGCTTTTCTCTCTTTGAAGCAAATTTTGTCTCAGAAACCTGTATTACATCTTATCAGCAAAACAGTCCATTACAAATACACTGCGATGCCAGTGCAAAAGAGTTTGGCGCTATACTTCTACAAATGGACTCAAATCAGAACTTTCATCCAATACACTATATGAGTCGTAAAACTTCTCCTCAAGAAGAGAAATACTCCAGCTACGAGCTAGAGGTCTTAGCGATAGTTACAGCATTAAAAAAAATTCGACACTACCTCGTCGACACAAAATTTCAAATAATCACAGATTGCCAAACATTTCAAAAAACTATGTCAAAGAAAGATTTACCATCTAGAATAGCACGATGGGCTCTCTTCTTAGAAGACTTCGATTACGAAATACTTCACAGGCCAGGTAAACAAATCGAACATGTTGACGCACTCAGTCGTTATCGAGTCATGCTCATACAATACAACGAGACAACACAAAAAATTAAAAAAGCATAAATTAATGATGAGTTTACATCCAGTATTAAACAACTATTACAATCATCTTCAGCCGCTGATTATACATTTAAAAACGATGTGCTGTACAAAATTGTCAACGACCAAGAACTTCTAGTCGTTCCACTTGAAATGCAAAAACAAATCGTACAACTTGAACATTCTAAAGGACATTTCGGCATCAACAAAACTGAAAACTTAGTCAAACAACAATTCTTTTCCCCACATATGCGTAAGACTGTAGAAAATGTTATTGCAAATTGTATTCCTTGCATTCTTTCATCCAAAAAATTTGGCAAATCGAGAAGGATTTCTACATCCCATACCAAAAGGTGATATTCCACTTGATACCTATCATATTGACTTTTTGGGTCCACTTCCAAGTACCAACAAAAACTACAAATATATCTTTACTGTCGTCGATGCTTTCATCAAATTTTTGTGGATTTATCCTGTAAAGTCTCCTTCAGCTCACGATGATTTAGACCACAGGTTCCCAAACTTTTTTGTCTCATCGACCCCTTGGCATGTTTTTTGGTTTGTAGTAGACCCCCTACTTACCTAACACTGATTTTTTTTTCAAATTTATTGATTTAAATATCTTTTTGACAGCTGGTATAGTGCTATTTATTTTAAAAGATTTAAATTTCTAACAGAAGTGAAAAGTATAGTATTTGAAACTTGAAGATCTTACACACACATCTTAATCAATTAAATTAAAATTTAATTAATAATAAAATTTTTGTTACATAAAGTAACTGAGCAACAAACAAATGCTTTTAGTGGGAGGGAGAAATCTAGTGTTTCAATAACAAATTTTCCACATTTGGCATCAATCTTGTCAGATTTAACCCTAAATCTCATCGATTAGTATATAGTGTGTCCAGTCTTTTTTTTCTTTCTTTTTTTCCCTGGAGTTTGGCAACCTTGCTGAAAATCCTCACTAGGAAAAGTAATTAAAAACTTTCTCAAAATATTCCATTATTAGGGATAAATAATAGGAATATCTTTTTGAAGCCAAAAATGCTGATATCAGTTTCTAAACTTTACTTCAATATCTTCACTAGTGTCTATTCCTATTAATTCCTTTTTTGACGTGACCGTATGAATTCATTGTCTACTGTGGTATCACTATAATCAAAGCATTCTCAAATCTAGTTTCAAAATCTGAATAAAGGGCTTTTAAATGTTAAACATAGGTTAAAATGTTATTTTCGGGCAGATTGTCTGGGACAAATTGAGAAACTGGGACAATTTGCCTCGTTAATTTTTTACCCCTATAGCTTAATTCTGGCAAAAAAGTCAAAATGATGGTCGTTTTAATAATATGTATGGCTGCTGCCTAGGAACTGTAAATTAACCTCATTAAATTTAAAAAATATATTTGTTAAATAAGTAATTGATTGTTGATTAAATTTTATTTTAAAATTGAAGTCATAATCTGATTAAATGAGAACCATCATCGTAGACCCCCATTAATACTTCATAGATCCCCAAATTATTTTTTCGCTGCCGTGGACCCCTTGCAGGTCGTCATAGACCCCTGGGGGTCCATATAGACCACTTTGGGAATCACTGATTTAGAAAAATTAAAATTACAACAATAAACCTTTGGAAGTCCCAGACGAATAATTTCTGACGATGGAACAGCATTCACTTCTACAGAATTTCAGAAATTTTGTCAGGATGAAGATATCGAGTTTATTTCAATCACAACAGGTATACCGCGAGTGAATGGTGAGGTAGAAAAATTCATGCAACGTTAATACCAGTCCTAACAAAGCTTTCACTTGAAGATCCCAATAAATGGTACAGACACGTTTCATCAGTTCAACGAATAATTAACAGAACTGTATCCATAGCCACCAAATATACACCATTTGAACTTTTAACAGGCGTCAAAATGAAAAATAAAGATGACATCAAAATCAAAGCCATTCTCGAGGAAGAAAATTTCCAATTATCTTTACAGAATAAACAACAAATGAGAGAAGATGCATAATCCAATAACCTGAAATTACAAGAAGAAAGTAGACTGCACTACAATAAACATCGCAAAAAAGCAAGAAAATATAAAGAAGGTGACAGAATTGCAATCAAGAAAACCCAGTTTGGAGTAGGTGTGAAATTGCGACCAAAATATTTTGGCCCATATGAAGTCGTGAAAGTTCGTCCAAACGACAGGTACGAAGTAAAGAAATATGAAGACAAGAAGGCCATGAAGAAGACCTCCACATCTGCTGATCTGATGAAACCGTGGGATAATCCCTAAGACTTTTCTTTCCAGAACTAATAAATTTATTTTTTTTTCTTTTTACTCAAGAGAATTTGAACTTTAAAATTTGTTTCATCTTTTTTAAATTTTTTTTTCTTTTCAGTTGTTAATATTTGTATAATTTTTACTTGCATATATTTTCCAGCATGGTCAGGGACCGACCACATCTGGATGGACGAGTGTTTTATACGCTCAGACGACACCAGTGCCACTCTCTGTACCCCCGGATGTAAGCGGGAGAGGTAGCGAACTTACTTTTCCCAGGTGCGCGCGCCTAGTCAGGTTTAACAACCTGTAGATGTCATTAAGGCAATATGGTAAAATCTTCACAATTTTTTTTATTTTTAATATTTGATATTTGGTTGTAATTGTATTTCATAAAGGTTAATATTTAATAATAATTCCATACAAAAAAATTTTTATTTGTTGCAAAATGTTTGTAAAATTAAATTTTTTTAGCCTTTTTAAGCATTCTTTAAATCCCTAAGGCTTTTTAAAATATGTCTCTTTTCTTTCAAATTTTTTTTCCAAGTACCTTATAATATTCTACATAAAACTGTGCATAGGTATTTTTCTGCTGCTGATCTTTAAGTTTTTATTAATTTTTTTATAGTTAAACTTCCAAAAATTCCCCAAAAAACATTAATTTTGGTTTTGAAATTTTTTAGAAAAAGTACTAAACATGTTAGAGCTAATTCCATGAACAGTTTTACAAAACATACATTTAAGAACATGTATAAAAAATTTCAAACCCACACTTCAATTATCAAAGAAGCCTTAGGGTTTTAAATAACAGTATATGTACAAAATTTCAACGTGGAGAAATATGGTTTCAAGTTTTCATTACATGAATAGCATGATATAACTATCATCGAATAGTCTGAAACTTTGATGAAATGTGAATTAGCTCATTTAAAATTGTTTACCATAAAAAATTGCACAAATGTAGAACAATTACATAGTAAACTGCCATAATGAATATATAGAAAAAACGAATGAAAGATCAATATTTCATAAAACATTATCTTAATAATTATTTTTAAAAAAATACACTTCAGAGCTAATTCCATGCTCAGAGCTAATGCACAACATGTACAAAAGATGTTTATGCCTTTATTTTTTATTTCCATGATTTTAAAAGCCTTTGCATGTTAAATATTATACACGAATGAAACCAAAATCAAATAACAATTTATAGGTAAAATACATCAAAATCTAAGAACTGTATATGTGCATTTGTTTAAATAAATATCTTCAAATATTTTAATAATAAAAGTGTTGAATCACGCACACATGGGATATATATACACTCAAGAGCCAAAAATTATAACCACCCCTACATTTTGCAATGAACTCGCCTGGATGACGTGGAAGGAACGTGATCAGGTGAAGCTTAACTGCTGCTGGAGAGTCTGAACAATCATACTTCTGTGCGTGATGGGAAAGGCTGCGGATCTAAGCGACTTTGATAGAGGGCAGATTGTAATGGCTCGAAGGCTCGGAACCAGTATTTCCGAAACTGCACGACTCGTGGGTTGCTTGCGACCTACAGTTGTTAGTACTTATACAAAGTGGATGAATTACGGTGAAACCAGCAGTAGACGACATTGTGTTGGACGTCCACACGTTATCAAAGAAAAAGGTTGTCGGAGACTGTCTCGCATGGTGAAGCAAAACCGGAACCAGACAGTGGCTCAGTTGACAGCCCAATACAATGCAGGGCCAAGTAGAATAGTTTCGGAGCACACTGTTCAGCGGACACTGTTGAGTATGGGGTTACGCAGCAAACGTCCCACTCGTGTGCCTTTGCTGACCAAGCCTCATCACCAACTGCACCTGCGCTGGGCTCGGGAACATCGCGACTGGTCCATGGATCAGTGGGAGAGAGTTGCCTGGTCAGATGAACAATGGTTTGTTATTCATCATTCCGATGGCCGTGTTAGGATACGCCGCCTTCCAGGCAAACAGTTGCTCCCTCATTGTACAGTAGGTTATACACAGGCCGGTGGTGGTGATATTATGCTTTGGGGACTTTCTCTTGGGCGTCTCTGGGACCCGTGGTTGTGGTAGAGCAGACCATGAATGCTACTGGGTATCTGAACACCATTGCGGACCAGCTGCACCTTTACATGTCCTCTGTTTTTCCAGCTGGAAATGGAATGTTCCAAGAGGACAGCGCCCCGTGTCACAAGGCTAAAATTGTGTTGAAGTGGTTCCAGGAACATGATGCTGATTTCCAGTTAATGTCCTGGCCGCCTAAAGCATCGGATCTCAATGCGATAGAACACATTTGGAATGTCATGGGACGGCAGCTCAGAGTTCAAAGACCACCAATTCACAATATCTCGGATTTGCGTGACCATTGCTTAAACATCTGATACAATTTGTCTCCGGCCATCTACTAAGGACTAGTGGCCTCCATGCCAAGGCAGGTTGAAGATGTGTAACTCGCCAAAGGTGGGCCAACTCGTTATTGACAGGTGGTCATAATGTTTTGGCTCTTGAATGTATATCACCAAAAATAAATATATAAAAATGGGAGAGTTTTTCTATTCTTGCGAATTAGATTTTAAATTAACTGTGTTATCAAAATGAGATTTAGTATTTGTGCTTTGGGAGAATCCATTTTAAATTTTTAATTTCATTCATAATAATATCATAAAAAGCACGCACAACTTTTAAATCTTGGCCAAATCCATTTGATCTTCAGTAAATAATTCACAAACTAGAATTTTTGCATGAATTGCACAATTCTTTCTTAAAATGATTTATTACTGCATATATAATGTCAATCTCATTGAGGCGCATTAGAAAAATAATTAATTAATTTTTTATCAGGCTCTTTTCTAGCAGATAATCTGAAATGTAGGCGTGGTAGTTCCTGTTTAGCATCAAACATTGCTCCTTTACTTAATGAAAAATGCAGGTAATGTTTTGAAATTTTTCGGACATATTTATAAAGATTCGGGATATCAAATAAGCCAATAAAAATTTTATCGACAGTTTAATGGTTTTGAGGGTACCATATCTCCTTAAATCGCCTTAACCCGCGGTCACTCGCGCCTCTTTTTGCTCCCGTCGTTACTCGTGGGGTGTAGAAAACACCCCAAACTTTTAACACGTGTATTTAAATATGAAAAAATTTTTTAGTCAATTATGATATATTTTTATAAAGTGCAAGTTGTTTTTTGTATTGTATAAATAAAATTATTAAATTTATTGCATAATAATGAGACTAACATTAATTTAAACTAACCTATACAAAATTTTCATTTTAAAATACATTAACTTTATATTATAGCTGGGGTGTGTTAGAGAACACCCCGCGCGAGTGATTGCGAGTCAAACATAAACGTCTCTTTTATTCAACATACCCCTAGACACCACCCCCTCTGTTACATATACATTGTACAAAAATGAAAACAATTACTGTCAGTACTCATTAAATTAAATCTGCATTCACAAGCATTAACTGCTTCGTCCAATGTAAAAAAATAAAACTATCTTGAATTTTACTTTAGGAAATTCCATCGGATCTCTTGTGCTTCATAATTGAAATTTACATTTTTCCGTCGAACTCTGTGACGTTGGCAGCGTCTCCTCAAAGTTAACAGAGATATCAGTCTCGACGGCCAGTTCTTTTGCATCACAGTGCATTTTATCTAAAGTCACATCCTTAAAAAAATCTTTACAATTTCTTGAGAGTTCCATAGTAGATGGTAGATCGTAATATTTTGTTTGCAATAGCTTGCATATTGAATTTTAATGTAATTAAAGTTTTTATACCAAATAATGAGGGCCATAGGAACTTGAAATGTTAAGTAGAATTTAATAATCCAGAGGCCTCATCTCTTATAGAGTTGTCAATTTCAGCATTATTATAAAATCGAAGCATCATAAAAACCTCCCAATCGATAACTTAAGGGTTTAATAGCCTCTATTCAGCTTTCCTAGCTATTTACACTAAGTGGCTTTAAAGTTTTATGCCTTTTATACATTTTAATAATATAACCAAACGAAAAGTTGATGAAAAAATTTTTTTTAACTATATTAAAAAAAGTAGGCTTCTAAGAATGCTTTTGCCATGTCATTAACGACCATATTTAAAGAGTGGTTACTACATGGCATATAGATTGTTCGCGGATTTTACGTTCTTATTTTAAACTAGCTTTTACCCGCGGCTCCGTTCGCGTTGATGTCTTTAAATAACTGTCAAAGTCGTAATTATTTTCATTAGAAAGTAAATAATATAATACGGTAATTTTTTTATTGCTTGACTGGAACCAATAAAATTTAAAAATTCTAAAATTGAGTTTAGTTTTAAAAAACTGAAAACGTAATTTATTATAATAAATAACAACAAAAATTCAATATCTGAAACTATTAATATTTTTAAAAATCGAAAGTATCTACGTTTAATATATAATTTCTCTTTAAAAGAGCTCAAAACAGAATATTATACTAAGATGCTAATGTATACCATATTATATGTTCTTCCGTCAGTTGCAAATATGTGAGGATTTGGGCATTGGACCCACCGATCAGGCTAAATATAGTCAGTCATGGGGAAAACATTGCTTTTCCAAATGCACCCCTGCTACCTGAAATGTTAGCTTTGTTAATAGCAACAGTAAAATTGGAAATTGAACTCGTTTGAATTGAAACGGTAGGTCAGTGGGGATACTTGGAATTCGAGGTATAACACTATCCCGACATATGTTAAACATTGGCACCAAGTATATTCTGCATCAGTTTTGTGATCCAAAGCCCCGTTCCTTTACTAAATAGTCGAGGAGCATCGAGATTTTGCATAAGTTTTACTGGTACATTTAGTTTTAATTGAAGTTTATCTGAGGGTACACCCGAAAGTTCAAGTGAATATAAGAACTCCGAGGGATATGAAGTACTTTGTTCTTTATCCATGATTGTATTCATTGATAAATATTTCTTTATTCCCCTCCTCCCCCGCACGTCGTTTAAATTTTCAGTATTGATTTTATGGGCAATGTCATTATTAGGCGTCAATATTGATCTTGCGCGCAACCACTGATCCCAATTTAAATTTTGTTGCAAGCCCGGGTAAATTTGAGCAATAAGATTTTCATCATTTTCTTCTACATTACAAAATTCTCTGGAAGTAAAATATAACCTTCAGCACTTGCGCCAAAACATCCATAACCGATTTTCAATTGCATCTCCGCATAATGTTCCGAATCTACGTCATTATGAAGATTCACTCTCATATTCGTTTTCAGACTGAATTTTTCAACTTTTGCCCATAAGCTTTATGATTTAATAGAGACTGATTTCATCTGCCGGTGTACCCCCTCTCGATTACAGGGAGAGTTTTTCAAAAGTCACCAGCCAATATATAATAAAGCTACCATTCCTCCTATAATATCTGTACTATCTCGTAAATCCTGAAGATACCGATTTAACGCTTTTATAGCTTTCTTCTGAGACATCGTATTTTCATCCCACACTAAAAGCTTACATTGTGGAAGCATCCGGCCTTGAGAGCTATTTTTTCTGAAATTTCAGATGAGTGAATCTTCAAATGCAAGATTAAGGGAAGTCAGTAAGGTAAAAATCATGAAATGATCGATTTTGAGTTTTTGATATTTCTGAAATCTGTATTTCATTACCTTTCTAGGGATATAACATTTATGCCATATTTTCAATTAGAACTATGTCAAAATGACTTTTAAAAAATCATCAACTGGTGGGCCACGCCCCCTTTTGACAGATATTTGCCTTTTAAATATCCTGAAACAATTGTAAAGCCTTCTTTTTGTTTATTCAAACGCAATTAACTTTAGATAACAGTTGACTGTTCGATTAACTGTATTAGTTTGGTGGCTCAATTTCGAGTTACAACATGTTTCCAAGTGTTTTAGAGTATTATTTCTTAGTATTTAAAAATTTACTCTCACAAGGTATGATTTTTTTCAAAACTACTATTTTCATAATTTATAATTTTAAAATTACTTTTTAAAAAAATAAAATTTTTCTAAATGTACTGTATGTGAAAAAAAAAAGCTGCAAATTTACATTATATATTCCTTATGCATTCTTGTGGATGCTGAAGTGATATTTTGAAAATATTACAACAAAAAAAACATTTAGCTAAGAGCACATGTGTCAAAAAACAAACAACTTTGAATAAATTCAGTGATAATAAATAAAAGTCTGTTTTTAAAAAATCTAAATTTTTAAAAAAAATATCACTTTAGTATAAATATAAATGTTACTTTACTCTACAGACAAGTTTTTAAACTTAAATATTCAAAAGTTTCTGAATGAATTGTACATACAAAAATTCAGATGTGTAATACCATTTGTCGTTGCAAGAAGCTGGTTAAATACAAAAAAATACCTAAATATCATGTTTAAAAACATAAAAACAGTTTTATTTTTGCTGTTTAAGAAATCATGTGTACAGTTTAGAGAAACTTTTGAAATTTAAAAGTCTTAGAAACTTACGTTTGCATGTGAACACACAAAACACATATGAAAACTTTCGAAATAAAGTAAAATCATGTTTTTTCAATTGCACACCAAAACCATATAGATAAATTTTTTCCCATTATATTTATGATGATATTTGCTCTACTTTGATATTTGTAATACATAAATGCTACAAATTCTTCTAAAATTTATAGAGATTTTGTGATAATAGATGTAAATTTTACAAAATATCTCGTTAAACAAAAACTGAAAAATGTTATGTATGTATTTTCTGAGAATTTGAAAACATTTTTGATGCTTTTTTTACTTAAAATATATTGACTTGATGCTAATGTTGAATAAAATGTGGCAAATACATGTTGGAAGTCATAATTTTTGTGATGAAGTGACATTTCATGTTAAAAATGCATTTTTTTCAAAAAGTTTGTTTATAAAAATTTATGTTCTTTTTTCTCAGAAAATAATGAAAGGATGCTCATAAAATTTCAGTAAAACATAACTCATATGTACACTGAACATAACCATGTACACTGAAGTGAGCCTTTATAAATTTTCCCAAAATATTTTAACATAAAGCATTTATCGTAGAAAAAAAATGAAAATTTTCAAGAAATTCATAGTAATATTTTTATGTTGCATGGTTTTGAAAAAACTTAACAATATATTTGAAATATCTCACTTCAGCATAAATATTAAAGTCTAATTAATATTCAGACTAAATCAGAAGTCTTAATATTTAAGTTTCTGAGAAAAAGTACACATATATATGTGATGATACGGGATGATTTTTGTCGTTACCTGTAAAGCTTGTTATACACATAAAACTACATAAATTTCATGTTTAAAAACATAAAAACAGTTTTCTTGTTGTTTTGGATATCATTTATGTAATATTTAAAGAAACTTTTTAATTCTGATACTTTAAGAAATTGTGTTTACATGTGAATATACAAAGCACTAGTGAAACTTTTCGAAATGTCATATATTCATGTATTACTGTCTTATAAAGATTATATTTTTTAATTTGTATCTTCTTTTTCTATAAATTTATTGTATGCATGAACTGGAATTTTTTATTTTATATTTCATATATATTATGTATACTGAAGTGAAATTTTTGAGATATTCCTCAGACATTTAGCTAAAAAGCAGATGTCGTAACATAGAAAAGGAAAATTTTTATAAAATTCATTATTCTACTGTGCAAAAATTACATTTTTAAACAGGCTGATCAATTTTTAAAAAACATTTCACTTCTGTATAAAGATAAATGTTAATTTAATGCACACACAAATTTTTAAGCTTTGTTTTGAATAGTTTCTTAGTAAAAGCTACATTAATATATCCCAAAATGCAATGCCCTTTTTCGTTGCACAAAACTTGTTACATACCAAAAAATACACAAATTTCATGTTTAAAAACATAAAATCAGTTTTCTTGTTGTTTTTTTGGATACCATTTATGTAATATTTTAAGAATCCTTTTAATTCTGATACTTTAAGAAATTGTGTTTACATGTGAATTTATGGAACACTAATTAAACTTTTCGAAATGTCGTATAATGATGTATTACCAAAGTCATATTTTCATGTATTGACACATTTTCACATGGTATTTATGATGATTTATAATCACAATAATGTATCAGAACAGAAAATTCTTCAAAAATTGATGCATAATTTGAGAAAAATGATGCAAATGCTATAAAATATCTCGATAGATTAAAAGTGAAAAATGCTATATATGCAATTTCTGAGAAATCTAAGTAAAAGAAATAAGTAAAAAGTCTTAAAAGTTATTAAGAATAAGCTAATATTTAAAAAAAATAGCGCAAATACAGATTGTAATGCATAATTTTTTTGATGAAGTGACATTTTATAATAAAAAAGCAATTATCTCAAAACGGTGTTTTTAAAAATGCGTGTACCATTTTCTCAGAACCTATTCAACGGAAGCACTTGCAATCTTCACTGAATATTACTGATATGTTAATATATATACTGAAGTGAACTTTTATTAATATACCCATAATATTTTTGTAAAAGTCAGTTATCGTGAAAAAAATGACATTTTTCAAAAAATTCATAGTGATACATTGCGATGAAAGTTTTTGAAAAAACTAAACAATATATTTGAAAATGCTCACTTCAGTTTAAATAAAAATGTTTAATTAATATACAGACAAAATTTTAAGTTTGTACATTTAATAGTTTCTGAGTTTCTAGTACATAAAAATGCTCAATTTAACATTGTCGGGATAGGGCGTCCCGATTACTCTTAAGCGATAATTTTAAAACAGAATGTGCAGTACGACCGTTGATCAGTAAAGTCGGGGCTATACCAGAAGAAGCCATAGAAACTGCTATCTTCTGGGTTTTTCTGATGATCATTAATAACAAGTTTAGCAAAAACGTTTTTCCGGTTCCTCCAGGGGCGTCCAGAAGAAAGAGTGCACCACTGCCGGATTCTATTTTGCGTAGCACTTATTGGAAAATGTGGCTTTGTTCTGGAGTTAAATGAGGGATAAATTCTGTTACTTGATGCTGCAATGCTATAAAATCGTAGTTTAATTCTCAAGCAATTTCATTATCAAAGCCATTTCCGTGGACACGTCTAGGACTAATCATTCCAAAATAATGTACCTTCTTCCCAACCATTCTGAAAACCTTTATTGCGTTTCGTTGTAGATGCGTTCATTGAAAAGCATATTTGCTTGCACTTGCTGCAATCGTCGCAAAATATCTTCCACCATGTAGTCTTTGTACTTACCAGGTGTATGCATATCAAATGAGACGACTGCTAACAGATGTCACCACGCATATATGTGGGACGGCGTCTAGGGGAAGGTTCGATTTTAATGTTAAAATAAGCACGCAGAGTTAAAATAACATAATTTATTAATAACACAACTAAAACATTTACTATCTACAAGGGGTTTTAAATAATTCGAGATAGCACCATACCAATTCCAGAAACACGTACTCTTTCTCAAACAACGGAGAGACCGATTTCCTCTGACCTGCCTTCGTTCAAGCTTTGGTGCAACTCCCAGTTTCTTTTCTGCCACCTCATAAATACATGACCTCACCGTATCGCGCAGCTAAAACTCACGTGGTTTCTATTAGTGGTGCCATCTCTTACAATAAAAATCAAAAGAAATAAAAGAAAACTTGCACTCCTTTCCTACAAGTTCGGCCATCCTGGGAATCACTGACCTCAGTGATTTTACATACCATACAATAAAATATAGGCCTCTGCAAAATTAATATTAATCGGAGATAAAATTCCAAGATAGACATTCAAATTTAAAAATAAGGATACAACTCTCAAAAATGAAATATTAATAGCAAAGAAAACAAAACACATTAATACACATTATGTTTTTTTAAAAAAAGAACAGGAAACGCTTTTTATAAAAATACATCATCATGGTGAGTAAAATTTCATTAAATCAGCAGATGAATTTGTTATCTTAGGTCCCTCATGATCACCCACTTTCTCTAAATCATATCTATCTCTAGGTTTTACTTTAACTATTCTATATGGTCCCAAAAACCTAGGCCTTAACCCTTTAAGCGTTCCAAACGTCTTTTTCTGCCATCCTGAGATGCTTCAAAAACGCACCACACGTTTTTTCCTGTAAGACCGGGGACTCACCAAAAATGCACCAAACATGTTTTTTCCTCCTCAAGTAACAGCTTCGAAAGTGTTAGAGACGTCTTTTTCCGAAATTCTTTCCCCCCTTTAAAGGCTTAACATCTTGAAGGATAATTAGGGAGGGTTGGGGTGACACAATGGACTCTGACAGGAAGTTTTATGGCTTGCCCCGTTCTTCCCCCCTGCAGCAATCGTAAAAACTGGGAAGAATTTAAAACCTCCAGAGCGTACGGACTATCAGTTAAAGTTTGTAAGTAAACTTGACTTGAAATTTTTTTGGGTTTGAATTAAATAAATTCTTTGATGTAGTTTTCACGATCTAAGCATTTTTATAAATCTTTCATTTAAATAATTTTTTAAGTTCCATCACATAAGTAATATAGATGATATACTCACTTTTGATTTAATATTAATTTGAAATTCAACGAATTGGGAAGGAAAAGGGTAGCTTGATAAAATCACATTTTTTTTCTTTACCTTAAAATTCTCAAGTAGAATAAAGTTTTTTTATAATGTATCTCTAAAAATATGTATGATATATCTATATTTAAATTCAAAGTATATATCAAAACAATGAGGATAATTTACAGTTTCGTTTTTCTTATTTTAATTAAAACTTCTAAGAATTTTTTTTAAAGGAATTATTTCGTTTGTGTCAAAAATTTATATAAAAAAAAGGTTCAAAATTTAAAACCTGTTAAACTTTTAAAATTCTAAACATGAATAATTTTTAAGTTTCTGTACAACAGAACTTGCAAAAATTTTGTACTTATTGATAAAAATAACAACAAAAAAAACCTATTTAAGTCCTTTAGTTTTTCATAATATCAAAGCCAGGTGTTCAGAGTATCTTACATACAATTCCTAGTTTTGTATTGTTTAGATAACGAATTATAATAGAATTTTTAATGTCTGAACTTCAGTTTCCTTCAAAGAGAATGGGTACAACAAGCTCAAATTTTTAAGCTTGAATCTTCGGGCAAAGAGAAATGAAAAGCACCTGGACAAATTTACAGTTGACATTTGCGTCAATAAATAAATATAAAAATCCATTTTAAATTCAAGTTAAAAAAATATCTATTTATGCAAAATCTCTTATCATTTAGATTCTATTATAGAGGTTGGCTGAAGAACAAGTAATTAAAATTTTGACATTCTTTGTAATCTTAACCATACAAAACCAGGAATTTTATATTAGCTGCACTGAAATTCTGCATTTGAATTTCGAAAAATATATTTATGTAGGTATCTCGCGTACGCAGTTGAAAAATATTTACCATAAATACTAATAATTCTTTGGATATTTAAAATTTTAAATTGAATTTTTAATATATTCCACTTCTAATATTTTTTCATTTATTCCGTAAATTTCATACAATTTGGTTGAGTGAGTGAGTGAATATTAACGTCGCTCTGTTCAGCTATACTCGAGAACTTTTGGCGACGAACCTCGTCATTTTGAACCATGGTCAAGTGACGAGGATGACACCTGTGCTAGCACCTCTCCCCTTCTCCTAACTACCACACCACACCAACAGAGGGACGTTTCAGCTCTCGACAGATTTAACGTGCATCGCTTCCCTACACGGCGGGTCTTCAGTGGTAATGGGCTCGAACTCATGATACGCCAGCCACGAGTCCGTTACCTAGAAAATGTTTACCTGTTTCATTAAAAGATTCTAAAGTGAAGAAAGTGGAAATTATTGCCTTCCAAAAGGGAAAAATGTGTGTTTTGAAGTACAAGGATAAAAAAACCCTGCATATGATTAGCATTTTTCATAACGTTGATATGTTGGAAGTGAAAGCTAAGAAACGAGATTCTGTGAAAATGAAACCAAAAGCAGCGGTGTTTTATAATACCACCATTGGGTGGTGTTGATAGATCAGACCACTGTCTATCCTACTATCCTGTTGCCCGAAATCAACAAAGGAAATACTACAAGAAGATTTTTCGACATTTGTTAAATCAAATTGTGTGGAATTCCTTCACTATCTATAAAAAAAAATGGCGGTATTTTAAATCATATTGGTTTTCGAATGAAACTGATTGAACGATTGATAGAAGAAGGAAGTAGTAATTCCGATTCTCGAAACTTTGTTACCTCTGAAATTTCTGAAAATGTAGTCCGTTTAATTGGAAGGCATAATGGAAATATGTGCTTCATAATGGCTTCATATGTGGAAAGTGACTCTTCAAGAAAAAACAAACCACCACGAAAATGTGTCGTATGCTACCTTAAGAAAAATGATAACGGAAAACGCATTCGAAGAGAAACACGTTTTGAATGTAAAGACTGTAATGTTGGACTGTGTGCAGCGCCGTGTTTCGAAAAATATCACACTGTGACAGTGCTATAAACGACGTATATCAATCAATCAATGACGTATCTATCAATGTATACAAAATCTTTTTTCTTAAAATTAACGGTTTAAAAATGTTTTGAACGAATATATTTGTTTTTGCCCTCTATATGCATATGTACACTTCTAGCTTCAGTAATGTACAATTGTTTAGATAAACTTTTGGCTTTGTAAAAGGTATTTGGCTTTGACTAAACATTTTATAGCAAATTTTAATAATATTTTGTATATTTCTTAGATAATTTTTGCTATTTATACCTGTTTAAATTATTATTTAAAAGTTTCTTTGCAATTGTTTGTAAATTGATCAAAACCTTTTCTTACACAATTATGTATATTTGAGGATGAATTCTGATTTATTTTATATTCAGTAAATACAAAAATTTTTGTAAATTGCTTTTTCTTTGCAAATTTATTTGTTTTAAAGTATGCATATCTATATAATGAAATTTCTAACTATCCAAATTATGTCCAGCTTTTTCTCCATTAAAGGCATTTAGGATTTTAGAAATCATCTTGTAATTATTCATTATATATTAAATAAGGAAAAATATTTCCATATATAAATAAATTTTTGGTCCCGTAAGTATATAATTGTTTTTAGCTACAGTTTGTAAAATGTATTGGAATTAGTAGTGGGGACGGAGTTTTACAAATTATGATTGTGTTTGACTGCACTAAGTTATATATTTATATTTCATTCTTTTTACATTATGAGTAGAAGTCATAAACAGTTTTATAACAGTAAAATAAATTTTTGTTTTATATGCAAATTATGCTATTATATTGATTCTGAAAATAATAAGTTAGTTTGACAAGCCATTATTTAACAATTTTAAAGCATTGAACATTTTGGAAGTTTTTTAAAACTTTTATAAAATACTAAATTATTAAAAATATTTAATTATTGTAAATGATTTATATTTCTTAGATTATTGGAAACAAAAAGTATAGAATTTAAAATCTATTTCTTTGTTGGATTGTAATAATTATTTTTATAGCTAAACCTGGAAAAAAACACGAATTTTTTCAAATATTAACTTTAAGGTCCTTTAAAAAACATAATGGAGTCCTAAGTCCATATGAACTTTTATGGATCATATGTTTGGGAGTATTTACAAGATATTTCAAGATTGGAAAAAAAAAGCGTTAGGGATTAGAAAACACATTTTCAAAATTAAAAGTCTGAAAAAAACACATTTATAAAATTTGGAAAGGCAAAAACAAAAACTAATAGTGTCTGTAAAGCTCTAATTTTTAATATGCTATTTTCCAACTTATGTTCTACATCCAAACACTGCTTGAAATAATTATGACTGAAAATATCTTTTTTAATTCAAAATATTCTTTTACGCAATATTAATAACATTTGTTACTTTGATAGATTATTCGGTTTCATCTTAACCTAATATTTTCACAGGAGTTTTAAATACACAAAACATTTATACACACAAAATAATAGTGATATAAAGGTAATCCCGAAATCACCAAGTTTGTAAATAATGTCAATTTTTTTTTCTAAATCGGGGTAGTTTAGCAAGTTTGGGTTTTTGTTGCATGACTTGAAAATACTAAAGTAGTACTACAAAATATTTACTATAATGTAGTTAGACATCAGGGAAATATTTAGTTCTTTCTACAACATTTGTATTCAGAACATTTACATTTTGAAGTCTAATTGTAACATCATCTGTGAAAGCTGGATTTTAGATTTATAAATTTCAGTCGCGTATTCCTTCCCTTTCAAATGTTATTTCTCAGAGAAGCCTGCTTACATTTTGTCATGCCATTTCTCAACAGGAAAAAATTAATGAAAACAAAGTAAAAAGCTTTTAAATTATATAAATTATGTGTACAAATAATATAGTGGTCTTTAAATCAATCTTAATTAAGTAAATGTGAGAGAACTCAAAAGCTTCAAACATAGCAAACAGAAATGATTTTAGAAATTAAAATTTCAGTTAATACCCATTTCACACGAAAAAGTGGCTTGTGTTCAAAATATTTTCAATTAATTTAATTTAGAATTGCAAAAATACTTTAAAGTGAATTCAAAACTAAAATCAAATCTCAGAAAACTTAAAATTTCTTAAAACCTAATTGGTTTTCAGGTCTTCTGGAATGTATGCTTTGTCTAAGATCCAGCCTAGAGCCTAGGCTTTTTTTACAGTTTGAAAGTATCCTAAAATGATAAGAGAGAGATCCAGTTCAATTGGAGCAAGCTTTCCAAATATATGGGCCACAAATTTTTTTTAAAAAACCCTGATGTTTTTGTTATTATGCCTTAAATTTGGAAAAATTCTCGACACTTAAGAGAATATTATTTAAAAACCAAAAATTATAATCCGTTTTTTCCACATGTGTAATTTTTTTACAAAACTACCCAAAATTTTTAATATAATAACATTTCAAAAGCAAAAGGTAGGTTTTCTTGCAATATAGAATGAATTATGAGATGATGAATTTATACTGTTAATATTTAAGAATAAAATAACAATTTGTAAGGTTCTAATCCTGGAATTAAGGATACATCTCTAAATGTTAAAATTGCTTATAAAATTTCTTATATTATTAATTGTCAGTTAATTTTACTTATGTAAAATGTTTTAAGTGTACTGTTTTTAAAAGACAAAATTAATCAGTAATGCACACACATCTTTGCAATGACTGAATTGAAAGATGTAGTTACGGATGACAATTTCCCATTTATAAATATATGCGAATATGCATTTAAAGGATGTAATACTAAAGAAACGGAAAGATGAAAATCAAATCTGAGTAGAAAATGGGAAGAAACGCTTTCGCATTTAACACATTTAAGAAAAATATATTTCCTTATTAAAATTATTGATTGAAAGTGTATTATGTGGTTCCGACACAAATGCTGAAGTGGTGAGAGTATTATTTTATTCTTAGTGCAAGTTGTTATGATGAGATTTGATTTATGCCGAAAAAATTCATTCAACAGAAAAGTATAAATTTAAGGATTAAAATTTGCATAATTAAAAGTATTAAAATCTCTTTAATGTTATTTTAAATTAAAAATATAATAAAATGCAGAAAGCCAGTTTTATTGTACAAACTTCTTCATCGTATATATAACAGAGGTTCCCAAACTTTTTTGTCTCATAGACCCCTTGCATGTTTTTCGGTTTCGGGTAGACCCCTGCCTACCTAATATTAAATTTTTGCAAATTATCAACTTAAATGTCTTTTTGATAATTGGTGCTACTACTTTCAAAAAATTAAATTTTTAACTGTAATGAAGTATAGTTCTGCGTTTAAAAACTTAAGAAGCGCATATAATGAATTAAAGTTAAAACAAAATAACTGAACAAATGCTTTTAAAGAGAAGGATGAATCTGGTGTTTCAATAACAAATTTTCAATATTTAATATCAATCTTGTCAGGTTTAACCCTAACCTTCCTTTTTCGTAAGTGCTCTTCTTTCTTTCTTTTCCTTTCTTTTTTGTTTTGAGATTGGCAAACTCAGTGAAACTCCCTCTCACAAGGAAAAACACATTTAAAAACTTTCTCATGATATTCCATATTTTGTGACAAATATCAGTATGTCTTTTTAAAGCCAAAATTACTGACATCCGTTTCTATAAGATCTTCATTGGACCTATTCTAATAAGTTCCTATTGCAATATGACACTTTTTTTTTTCAAAGCGACTATTTGAAATCATTGTCTACTGCTGTATTACTAAAAAAACAATTCAAACTTAGTTTCAAAATTGAGTAAGGGCATTTAAATGTTAAACGTAGGTTAAATGTCCTGACAGACTGTGACAAATTTAAAAATTCGTGACGTTCAATATTATACTTCTTTAGCTTAATTTTGGAAAAAAATGCTGAAATATTCCTTATTAATAAAATTTATGTTATCACCTAGTATGGTAGTCAACTTTTATGTTGTTAAACTAACCTCACTAAATTTAGTAAACGTAAATTGGTAAAATCTGGTTCCCACTGGATCAAATTTTTTTAAGATTAACGTCATGATCTGGTTTAATGAGAACCACGATCATAGACCCATTTACACCTCATGAGCCCCAAATTTTTTTTACTCGCGTGGAACTCTTGCAGGTCGTCATAGACCCCTGGGAGTGCATATAGATACCTTTGGAATCATTGGTAAATAATGATACTACATTTATTCTCATTTTGCTTTTTTAAAAAATTATCACTTTTACTTTTTACCTCATAATTTTTTTTTAAAAAAAAGAAAGAAAAAAAAGGAAAATCCGGTTGCGTTTTCTTAGTCTGATATTCAACAATGATTACAGATTACTTCTGTCTTGATCAAATCGTAATACCAAAATCAAAATGTTTTTTTTTTTTTAAAAAGTAATAGGAGAAAAAATTAATTTTCTTTTGCTTATTAAAAATATTTTTCAACTTTTAACTCGCCATTTCTTTAAATCTTTATTTTTTATCCTTTATTTGCTTGTTACTATGATTCAACAAATTGGATGGTTTCTGTTCGCCGTGATGTGGATCCAACGTTCATCACACAATTTTCTCCCAAGGCAACAGCTATGAATGAGAAATCTCCCTTTTTCCAACAACACAGAAACCGAAAAAGCAATAAAATCGTCCCCAACAAAAGCGCTTGTAGACCTCCGTATCTTAAAGGGGAAGGCATAAAACTGTGGTGCATTTTCGAAGCAGTTCGCAAAAGTACACAGGAACCGTTTCGCTAC
>BMAO01034135.1:0-10199 GCA_019973975.1 Trichonephila clavata
TCGTCTAGTTTAATGAAGTGAAATTTGAAGATTATTGAAAAAGATTCCTTAAGGCGGTTCACAAGTTATTGAAGATATCCTAGATTATAGCCACTTCCTAAATTCTACTCGTTCCAGGTTCCTTCTGAAGAAGATTTCAGGTCTGTAACTTTTGTAGTTTAGATTTAAATGTGTAGTTTGATTGTACGTGTTATTCCCCTCGTGATATCAGTTAGTATTCCGTCGTACATAATTGAATTCTGATAATACTCCATGATAATTTATTGTTCTTAAAGTTGTTATTAATTGTGGATTTCTGTCTTAAAGAAATAATAAATAAGTGATTTATTATTTGAGTAGTCTTTAATTATGAATCCTACATATCCTAACATAGATAATATGCAAAGGGGTAGTGGGGGACTACGACAACTTTTCATAGACAAAATAGCTACTTCTCAAACACGAAATTCGAAGAGAATTGCAACCGGAAGGAGAGGGGAGTATACGTTTTGAGACAAACAGTAATGTTTCCAAATCCCACTCATCGTTAGGTGAAATGCATACACTTAAATGGTAAGCTAGAATTATTTATTTTTTTCACCCTTGTCTGCTCTACGAAAAAATTAAGAACGAGAAGCACACTTTCTACCTATCTTTCCTCTACACTCAGGGGTTTCGTAATATTTCTCGCTCTTCAATGGCAAATATTCTCTTCAAAATCCGAACTTGGTGTTTGATAAGTTATGTCAAGTTCCTTAGGTGAAGGAGCCTTTCTGTCTTCACAACTCTCACTGGGTAGATTTTCATCTAAATATGTGGCTCCTTTAGATTTACGTTTCTTATTCCTCGTTAATTCCTGGGGGAGAGCACTCGAGTGTTCGAATTCAAGTTTGAACACGTCCTGATGAAAAGAAAACTGCAGATTTCCTTTACTAGTTCCATCGGAAGGATTAGCCGATTCTGCAACTATATTTCTCTGATGGTCTTTAAATTATTATCCCTGTTTCAAACTTTATTTAATGTCGAGGGGTGCAACGCAAAACTTTGTGTGCTGACAATCTCAATTTATGAAATAAACTACAGCGGTTCTCTGCAGTTTCAATGTTTCCTTTCGTTTACGCAATCCAGTAGAAACTAGACGATAGCTTAATAGCTTTATCATCTAATATCATTTTCGTCTGTTATCTGAGATAAGATCAGTTTTTGAACACATTTTACAGCTGTACTTAATCCTTGTCGCAATTCAACGAGTAAACATTTCCGCGCAAGAGTAAATTTTACTGTAAATCAGTTACGCAGCATCACCGAAATATATTTGAAGAAACGTGTGACTCTTCCAATGGAAAAAAAGGATAACCACTGAAGAAAGAAACTTGCTATCAGCGACTCAATAACTTAGAATTGTTCTGCCCAGGAATTGACGAACGAAAAGAGACATATATTTGCAGCCGCTCCACATCCAGAAACTCCAAACGAAAACCTAACGAATGGGAGTTTTGAATGATGAAAGACTCCTTCGCAGAAAAAAAAAGGATGCAGGTTAACAAATACCAAGTTCGGACTTCAAAAAAAAAATTGTAATTTAAAGGATTATTATGGTGCTATCTGGTCGACAACAATTGAGAACTGGAAGAATTTCTTTCCGCTTGTTGATTTACTCTACGCTCGCTATTTATACAGTTAGCTGCTAGGTTTTATATGAAGATTTTTTTTTATCACCATTCGTCACATTTCATATATTTTTCCCTATTTTATACACTAGTTACCTCTTGTTGAATCTAGCGAATAACCAGTTACGAATACTCCTTATTCTAAACAAGATAAGGAACATTTGAGAAGTAGAGTTAAAGCTTTTCGAATAATTCTTCTAATGGAAGTGAAGTAAATCCAGTGATAAAAAGAGATGCATGTTTCCGAATTTGTAACTTAAGCCAAGTTCTATTTCGACGGAATTTTAGAGAAATTTAAAATTCTAGGCCTGAAATAACCATACTACTAGAAAGTCCTACAAAATGGAATGATTGAAAAAGAAATTTCAGACTTGTTACCGAGTTAAGAACACTTGTTAGTATCTCTCAATCGGACAAGGTATGGTTTTCAGCATTCACCGACCTACTGACTATAATTCACTAATCAAGCAATTGAAAGAACGCTTTATTCACACGGTGTAAAAACGTTCACCTACGGAACTTGATATAAGCTATCAATGTCTCTCCCTGGCATGCCAGGAACGGTCAAACCAAGAGGTGTCCCCATGTACTGAGCAATGAAGATTCAATCTGCTCCTGTACGTTTCAGAAATTAGGTTTCGACAGAAGAACACGTTGAAAATATTTGTGTAGATCATTTAGCCGCTAAAAAGCGTTACCAGGGTGCACCACGAGGAGGTAGATCTACATTGCACCCCATAAAGTTTGAAGCAGGAATAATAATTTAAAGACCATCAGAGATATATAGTTGCAGAATCGGCTATTTTTCTTCCGATGGAACTAGTAAAGGAAATCTGCGGTTTTCTTTTCAAAACTTGAATTCGAACTCTCGAGTGCTCTCTCCCAGGAATGAACGAGGAATAAGAAGCGTAAATCTAAAGGAGCCACATATCTCGATGTAAATCTACCCGGTGAGAGTTCTGAAGAAAGAAAGACTTCTTCACCTAAGGAACTTGACACAAGTTATCAAACACCAAGTTCGGATTTTGAAGAGAATATTCGCCATGGAAGAGCGAGAAATCCCTACTGTAAGGGATGAAATGCGTAGTGAAACATGGCGAGCTAGAATTGATGTTTTTACTCTGGTTGCCAATTTATCCAGAGAATCTACAGAAATTCGGTTAATTCTTCCGATGGTGACACAACCATGCTTCCTTAGACAAAATTAGCAGATTCCTCCGATGTTGAAAGAATTAAATAGCTTCAGAGAAATACATTTAAAGAAACTTTTAGTACTTTTAATGGATCTAAGGGAATCCTCTGAAGAAAGAAACTTGCTTCCGCAGACTAAATAAGAGACACATTTGCAGCCGCTCCACATTCGGACACTCTCAATGAAAACCTACCGTACGACAGTTTTGAACGAAGAAAGATTCTTTGACTACTTTTAAAGGCTGGATACATGTTATCAAACACCGAGTTCCGACTTCGAAGCGAATTGCAACGAGAAGGAGAATGGAATATACACAATGGAAGAGAGACTAATATCTCAAAATCCTGCTCATTTGGAAGTTGAATTGTGAAATGCACGCTCTTAAATGGTGCATAGTGTCAAAAGAGCTTCTGATTCTAGAAGTGCCATATCCTGTTTCTTTGTCCATATTACTGCAGTGTGTCCCGGCTTCGGAAAATTGGGTTGATGCTGATTTATTCACTAAGAAGAAAATTCCTCGTCGTAACTTAGAACTCTGGATGTTGTCTCTGTAAGGGACCTGGTATTTTTTCCCCACCTCCTGCCTTCCTCAATATTACCTATCATTATTCGCTAATCAAGCGATTGCAAGAACTTTTAACGCTTTATTCACGCAGCATAAAAGCTGAACCTGACTCCACAAAATCATTTTCAATTTTGTAGTGTTTATCTTTGCAATGGTTTATGCTTTTATTCCTTCAGAACAATATTTTCTGCAGTGTTGTCGGTATCTTTATTTTTCGGCTCATAAAATTGGGATGATGCCCATTCAATCACGTTCCAATAGAAGTTCCTCATCATTCAAACACACCTGTTACAGAATTTAGAACAATTGATAGTGTCTCTCCACGGGCAAGGCATGATTTTCGTCTTCCTCAACATTACCTATCTACAAAGGATCTCAAATTCTTAAAAGTTCTTCTGGTCTTGAATTGACGAGAAGTAAGAAACATTGATTTTAACCTGCCACAAATCTAAAAACTATAGAAGAACCAACCAAATGAAAGTTCTAAACGAAGAAAGAACCCTTGATTACTTTTCATAGACAAAATAGCTACTTCTCAAACACGAAATTCGAAGAGAATTGCAACCGGAAGGAGAGGGGAGTATACGTTTTGAGACAAACAGTAATGTTTCCAAATCCCACTCATCGTTAGGTGAAATGCATACACTTAAATGGTAAGCTAGAATTATTTATTTTTTTCACCCTTGTCTGCTCTACGAAAAAATTAAGAACGAGAAGCACACTTTCTACCTATCTTTCCCCTACACTCAGGGGTTTCGTAATATTTCTCGCTCTTCAATGGCAAATATTCTCTTCAAAATCCGAACTTGGTGTTTGATAAGTTATGTCAAGTTCCTTAGGTGAAGGAGCCTTTCTGTCTTCACAACTCTCACTGGGTAGATTTTCATCTAAATATGTGGCTCCTTTAGATTTACGTTTCTTATTCCTCGTTAATTCCTGGGGGAGAGCACTCGAGTGTTCGAATTCAAGTTTGAACACGTCCTGATGAAAAGAAAACTGCAGATTTCCTTTACTAGTTCCATCGGAAGGATTAGCCGATTCTGCAACTATATTTCTCTGATGGTCTTTAAATTATTATCCCTGTTTCAAACTTTATTTAATGTCGAGGGGTGCAACGCAAAACTTTGTGTGCTGACAATCTCAATTTATGAAATAAACTACAGCGGTTCTCTGCAGTTTCAATGTTTCCTTTCGTTTACGCAATCCAGTAGAAACTAGACGATAGCTTAATAGCTTTATCATCTAATATCATTTTCGTCTGTTATCTGAGATAAGATCAGTTTTTGAACACATTTTACAGCTGTACTTAATCCTTGTCGCAATTCAACGAGTAAACATTTCCGCGCAAGAGTAAATTTTACTGTAAATCAGTTACGCAGCATCACCGAAATATATTTGAAGAAACGTGTGACTCTTCCAATGGAAAAAAAGGATAAGCACTGAAGAAAGAAACTTGCTATCAGCGACTCAATAACTTAGAATTGTTCTGCCCAGGAATTGACGAACGAAAAGAGACATATATTTGCAGCCGCTCCACATCCAGAAACTCCAAACGAAAACCTAACGAATGGGAGTTTTGAATGATGAAAGACTCCTTCGCAGAAAAAAAAAGGATGCAGGTTAACAAATACCAAGTTCGGACTTCAAAAAAAAAAATTGTAATTTAAAGGATTATTATGGTGCTATCTGGTCGACAACAATTGAGAACTGGAAGAATTTCTTTCCGCTTGTTGATTTACTCTACGCTCGCTATTTATACAGTTAGCTGCTAGGTTTTATATGAAGATTTTTTTTTATCACCATTCGTCACATTTCATATATTTTTCCCTATTTTATACACTAGTTACCTCTTGTTGAATCTAGCGAATAACCAGTTACGAATACTCCTTATTCTAAACAAGATAAGGAACATTTGAGAAGTAGAGTTAAAGCTTTTCGAATAATTCTTCTAATGGAAGTGAAGTAAATCCAGTGATAAAAAGAGATGCATGTTTCCGAATTTGTAACTTAAGCCAAGTTCTATTTCGACGGAATTTTAGAGAAATTTAAAATTCTAGGCCTGAAATAACCATACTACTAGAAAGTCCTACAAAATGGAATGATTGAAAAAGAAATTTCAGACTTGTTACCGAGTTAAGAACACTTGTTAGTATCTCTCAATCGGACAAGGTATGGTTTTCAGCATTCACCGACCTACTGACTATAATTCACTAATCAAGCAATTGAAAGAACGCTTTATTCACACGGTGTAAAAACGTTCACCTACGGAACTTGATATAAGCTATCAATGTCTCTCCCTGGCATGCCAGGAACGGTCAAACCAAGAGGTGTCCCCATGTACTGAGCAATGAAGATTCAATCTGCTCCTGTACGTTTCAGAAATTAGGTTTCGACAGAAGAACACGTTGAAAATATTTGTGTAGATCATTTAGCCGCTAAAAAGCGTTACCAGGGTGCACCACGAGGAGGTAGATCTACATTGCACCCCATAAAGTTTGAAGCAGGAATAATAATTTAAAGACCATCAGAGATATATAGTTGCAGAATCGGCTATTTTTCTTCCGATGGAACTAGTAAAGGAAATCTGCGGTTTTCTTTTCAAAACTTGAATTCGAACTCTCGAGTGCTCTCTCCCAGGAATGAACGAGGAATAAGAAGCGTAAATCTAAAGGAGCCACATATCTCGATGTAAATCTACCCGGTGAGAGTTCTGAAGAAAGAAAGACTTCTTCACCTAAGGAACTTGACACAAGTTATCAAACACCAAGTTCGGATTTTGAAGAGAATATTCGCCATGGAAGAGCGAGAAATCCCTACTGTAAGGGATGAAATGCGTAGTGAAACATGGCGAGCTAGAATTGATGTTTTTACTCTGGTTGCCAATTTATCCAGAGAATCTACAGAAATTCGGTTAATTCTTCCGATGGTGACACAACCATGCTTCCTTAGACAAAATTAGCAGATTCCTCCGATGTTGAAAGAATTAAATAGCTTCAGAGAAATACAGTTAAAGAAACTTTTAGTACTTCTTAATGGATCTAAGGGAATCCTCTGAAGAAAGAAACTTGCCTCCGCAGACTAAATAAGAGACACATTTGCAGCCGCTCCACATTCGGACACTCTCAATGAAAACCTACCGTACGACAGTTTTGAACGAAGAAAGATTCTTTGACTACTTTTAAAGGCTGGATACATGTTATCAAACACCGAGTTCCGACTTCGAAGCGAATTGCAACGAGAAGGAGAATGGAATATACACAATGGAAGAGAGACTAATATCTCAAAATCCTGCTCATTTGGAAGTTGAATTGTGAAATGCACGCTCTTAAATGGTGCATAGTGTCAAAAGAGCTTCTGATTCTAGAAGTGCCATATCCTGTTTCTTTGTCCATATTACTGCAGTGTGTCCCGGCTTCGGAAAATTGGGTTGATGCTGATTTATTCACTAAGAAGAAAATTCCTCGTCGTAACTTAGAACTCTGGATGTTGTCTCTGTAAGGGACCTGGTATTTTTTCCCCACCTCCTGCCTTCCTCAATATTACCTATCATTATTCGCTAATCAAGCGATTGCAAGAACTTTTAACGCTTTATTCACGCAGCATAAAAGCTGAACCTGACTCCACAAAATCATTTTCAATTTTGTAGTGTTTATCTTTGCAATGGTTTATGCTTTTATTCCTTCAGAACAATATTTTCTGCAGTGTTGTCGGTATCTTTATTTTTCGGCTCATAAAATTGGGATGATGCCCATTCAATCACATTCCAATAGAAGTTCCTCATCATTCAAACACACCTGTTACAGAATTTAGAACAATTGATAGTGTCTCTCCACGGGCAAGGCATGATTTTCGTCTTCCTCAACATTACCTATCTACAAAGGATCTCAAATTCTTAAAAGTTCTTCTGGTCTTGAATTGACGAGAAGTAAGAAACATTGATTTTAACCTGCCACAAATCTAAAAACTATAGAAGAACCAACCAAATGAAAGTTCTAAACGAAGAAAGAACCCTTGATTACTTTTCATAGACAAAATAGCTACTTCTCAAACACGAAATTCGAAGAGAATTGCAACCGGAAGGAGAGGGGAGTATACGTTTTGAGACAAACAGTAATGTTTCCAAATCCCACTCATCGTTAGGTGAAATGCATACACTTAAATGGTAAGCTAGAATTATTTATTTTTTTCACCCTTGTCTGCTCTACGAAAAAATTAAGAACGAGAAGCACACTTTCTACCTATCTTTCCCCTACACTCAGGGGTTTCGTAATATTTCTCGCTCTTCAATGGCAAATATTCTCTTCAAAATCCGAACTTGGTGTTTGATAAGTTATGTCAAGTTCCTTAGGTGAAGGAGCCTTTCTGTCTTCACAACTCTCACTGGGTAGATTTTCATCTAAATATGTGGCTCCTTTAGATTTACGTTTCTTATTCCTCGTTAATTCCTGGGGGAGAGCACTCGAGTGTTCGAATTCAAGTTTGAACACGTCCTGATGAAAAGAAAACTGCAGATTTCCTTTACTAGTTCCATCGGAAGGATTAGCCGATTCTGCAACTATATTTCTCTGATGGTCTTTAAATTATTATCCCTGTTTCAAACTTTATTTAATGTCGAGGGGTGCAACGCAAAACTTTGTGTGCTGACAATCTCAATTTATGAAATAAACTACAGCGGTTCTCTGCAGTTTCAATGTTTCCTTTCGTTTTCGCAATCCAGTAGAAACTAGACGATAGCTTAATAGCTTTATCATCTAATATCATTTTCGTCTGTTATCTGAGATAAGATCAGTTTTTGAACACATTTTACAGCTGTACTTAATCCTTGTCGCAATTCAACGAGTAAACATTTCCGCGCAAGAGTAATTTTACTGTAAATCAGTTACGCAGCATCACCGAAATATATTTGAAGAAACGTGTGACTCTTCCAATGGAAAAAAAGGATAAGCACTGAAGAAAGAAACTTGCTATCAGCGACTCAATAACTTAGAATTGTTCTGCCCAGGAATTGACGAACGAAAAGAGACATATATTTGCAGCCGCTCCACATCCAGAAACTCCAAACGAAAACCTAACGAATGGGAGTTTTGAATGATGAAAGACTCCTTCGCAGAAAAAAAAAGGATGCAGGTTAACAAATACCAAGTTCGGACTTCAAAAAAAAAAATTGTAATTTAAAGGATTATTATGGTGCTATCTGGTCGACAACAATTGAGAACTGGAAGAATTTCTTTCCGCTTGTTGATTTACTCTACGCTCGCTATTTATACAGTTAGCTGCTAGGTTTTATATGAAGATTTTTTTTATCACCATTCGTCACATTTCATATATTTTCCCTATTTTATACACTAGTTACCTCTTGTTGAATCTAGCGAATAACCAGTTACGAATACTCCTTATTCTAAACAAGATAAGGAACATTTGAGAAGTAGAGTTAAAGCTTTTCGAATAATTCTTCTAATGGAAGTGAAGTAAATCCAGTGATAAAAAGAGATGCATGTTTCCGAATTTGTAACTTAAGCCAAGTTCTATTTCGACGGAATTTTAGAGAAATTTAAAATTCTAGGCCTGAAATAACCATACTACTAGAAAGTCCTACAAAATGGAATGATTGAAAAAGAAATTTCAGACTTGTTACCGAGTTAAGAACACTTGTTAGTATCTCTCAATCGGACAAGGTATGGTTTTCAGCATTCACCGACCTACTGACTATAATTCACTAATCAAGCAATTGAAAGAACGCTTTATTCACACGGTGTAAAAACGTTCACCTACGGAACTTGATATAAGCTATCAATGTCTCTCCTGGCATGCCAGGAACGGTCAAACCAAGAGGTGTCCCCATGTACTGAGCAATGAAGATTCAATCTGCTCCTGTACGTTTCAGAAATTAGGTTTCGACAGAAGAACACGTTGAAAATATTTGTGTAGATCATTTAGCCGCTAAAAAGC
Source organism: Trichonephila clavata (assembly GCA_019973975.1). Taxonomy (NCBI): domain Eukaryota; kingdom Metazoa; phylum Arthropoda; class Arachnida; order Araneae; family Nephilidae; genus Trichonephila; species Trichonephila clavata. The sequence continues at coordinate 9,356 of BMAO01034135.1, forward strand.
GTTACCAGGGTGCACCACGAGGAGGTAGATCTACATTGCACCCCATAAAGTTTGAAGCAGGAATAATAATTTAAAGACCATCAGAGATATATAGTTGCAGAATCGGCTATTTTTTCTTCCGATGGAACTAGTAAAGGAAATCTGCGGTTTTCTTTTCAAAACTTGAATTCGAACTCTCGAGTGCTCTCTCCCAGGAATGAACGAGGAATAAGAAGCGTAAATCTAAAGGAGCCACATATCTCGATGAAAATCTACCCGGTGAGAGTTCTGAAGAAAGAAAGACTTCTTCACCTAAGGAACTTGACACAAGTTATCAAACACCAAGTTCGGATTTTGAAGAGAATATTCGCCATGGAAGAGCGAGAAATCCCTACTGTAAGGGATGAAATGCGTAGTGAAACATGGCGAGCTAGAATTGATGTTTTTACTCTGGTTGCCAATTTATCCAGAGAATCTACAGAAATTCTGTTAATTCTTCCGATGGTGACACAACCATGCTTCCTTAGACAAAATTAGCAGATTCCTCAATGTTGAAAGAATTAAATAGCTTCAGAGAAATACAGTTAAAGAAACTTTTAGTACTTCTTAATGGATCTAAGGGAATCCTCTGAAGAAAGAAACTTGCCTCCGCAGACTAAATAAGAGACACATTTGCAGCCGCTCCACATTCGGACACTCTCAATGAAAACCTACCGTACGACAGTTTTGAACGAAGAAAGATTCTTTGACTACTTTTAAAGGCTGGATACATGTTATCAAACACCGAGTTCCGACTTCGAAGCGAATTGCAACGAGAAGGAGAATGGAATATACACAATGGAAAAGAGACTAATATCTCAAAATC
>BMAO01034136.1:0-21491 GCA_019973975.1 Trichonephila clavata
ATTATAAAGAGAGATATAAACAGCATTTTTATTCCCACTTTTCATATTTTTCCTTTTATTGTATATTATAGTTTTTTTTAAAGTGATTATTAAAAAAAATTCTATTTATATGAGTGAGTTAGTGAATAGTATAAGAAAATTCGTTCCGCTCCCTCAAGAGCACGTGTAGACAAAAAAAATACGGAATTAAACCACTCATAACAAATGCAGAATTCTTAACAATCGGAACAGGGAAACATCAACATAGAGAAAATCGGGAAAAAGGTGACTGTAAATTGATTTCTTAAGCTTCAAACTTTTTTATTACATTTTTTTCAAACTTAAGCTTCGAACGGAACCCTTAGAACTATGGGGTGATTTCGTGGACCCCATTCCTAAGAATATTTCTTTAAATAATATTTAAAAGTAGATCAACAAGTAAAATAGGTACTTTACGAAAAAAAACCATTTTTAAAAATCTGTATTGTTTATTAAAATTTTAACATAATTCACTCACACATTAATAATATATAATTTGTGATATTTCCAAGTGTCAACCTATACCATGCATTAAATTTAGTACTTGGGATATGCCATTTTTTCCCTACACAAGCCGTAGAAGTCTAGCCCCATTGAAGTTATATGCATTTTATTATTATGATTTTTATAATTCGTTTTTATATTTTTTTGCCACTCACGTTGAGGAAATGTGTTGCATTTAAATTCATTGTTCTGAATGGCATTAAAATGTTTATATCTGTGTGAAAAACTCCTGTGTATTTTGTATGAATTTGCAACCTTAAATTTAAGAGCTCTTCTTGCTTAAATTTAGATTTGCCATTGAATCTGTCGATAAGTTGTTCCCTCTACTTCACTGTGGGGGTCCCACAAATTGTATAAAGGTGTATTTTCCATTACAAAGCTATTGTACAAAACATTTCTCTAACGAGTGTAAAATTATTCCATAGTAGACAAGACAATATTTATACTAGGTGGTTTACACATAAAGAAAAAACGTTTTAATATTTTCTTATATTACAATAAAATTTAAAAAGCTTTTAGTGGGTGGGATGAGCTTCAGAAACTTGTGGTTTCACACACTTCACAGAAAAAAACGTGATTCCATTTTGCATGCACTTTTATATTTTCCTTTTTTTTATTGTGACTCGTGGAACCCCAGGGTTCCATGGAACACAGTCTGAAGACCACTGTCTTAAGCGGACCCAATAAAAAACTGATCAATCAAGAGTTCATTAGAGATATTAAACATTTACTTATTATTTTACTTTCAATATGCTTTGTTGAAATTTCTTTTCAATTTTTTTGAAAATTTTTTCAGGGTTTTCGTTTTTTTTATTAAATCAACTTATTTATGAGAGCACTTGTTTTCTTTCAGAACAGCACTTTTTTTCCTATTTTATATAGGTGTCAAATAATTATAGGTATTTATTATTTTTTTCTAAATAAGCTATGAGATGGAAAAATTCTTTTCAATGAAAGCTGAGAGGCTTCTCTATTTTATGTTTTAAGAAATTAAACCAACTTTAATGACAGCTGTAATTATAGTTTACATATTTTGAATATCGATTTAAAAATTCAAATAGAATTCGCGTACACTCAATGGACAAATAAGATTTTTATGAGTTGTTTAATCCATAGTTTTCTTAAAACGTTAATAAGCGGGTTTTTTTTAAAAAAATTATGTATAAATATTAGAAACACAAAATATAGTTTAAAAAATATTTAATTACTATTAAAAGTGAAATATGATGTTAACAAGGAAATTTTATAATGCTGAGAAAGGAATGTTTTAGAAAATTTCTATTCCTCTTGCAAAACATAATTAACGTTTTAATCAACGACGGAATTAGATTTATTCAAAGAACATAACCCTTTTATAAAAATAGCAGCATAGATTTAGATGTGCTTGTAGATCACAGCCACAATAAAAAACTTGGTTAACTGCATTTGGATAATTTCAGTACGTAAAACAAAAAAATCAAAGGGAAAAGATTTTTTTCTCTCCAAATATCCTTATTAATAAGAAATTTTTTTCTAATTATAGAACATCATACACATATGAATATAATATCGAATAGCACACCACATTTAATTCCATGATATGTGATACCAAGGAATGCATGTATCGTTGAATTTTATTTTGTAGATAGAGTGCACAAATGAGAGAAATTTACATAGCTCTGGAAACAATGCTATATATCTTTAAACTTGTAAGGTATGAAAATTGATTTTTTTTTTCATTTGTCGTGTAAATGTTCTTTATACTTAATACATTTAAAACGGAATATAATATAATTTTTCTATACCCATCAAATAATTTTTACGAAGTTTGAGTTCCTTTTCTGTTTAATAATAGTTATTGTTTAATAATTATTGTCTGCTTAACAATTACTATTGTGTAGACAGATAAAGTCGAAACTTTTTTTTTTACTATTATTAACAAGAAAAATAAAAAATTAAGATACACACTAAATTTTTTAATATTCCTATCTTCATAAGAAAATAAAATCATTTTTTTGGGATTTGAAAAAAGTCAAAATTTTAAAACGTTCATGTAAAATGAAATTCGGGTAATGATTTACACAACTAATTAAATTTATTTTGCAAAAATTTAGCAAGATTTTTGAAACACTTAAAAACTACTTATTTGATCATTTACTTATTTTCCCAAAGTCCTTTTTTTTTTTTTTTTTTTAACATTTATAAACCCCGTGCACCACCGAACGTATAACACGGGGGTAAACAACACAGACAGAAGAGAAAGGATTACAACACAAACATCCATGCCTTCTCCGGGATTCGAACCCAAAGTCCTTTTGTATACCAAATTCACAAAATGTTAAAAAACTTGGAGTATTAAATGTTTGCATTACTTTTTTTTAATGTCAAAATGTTGCTCTGATGTTGATAATTGTTGAATAAACTATAGTTTATTCCCATAAGATAGATTTAATTATAAATAATTGAATATTGTCCTGTTTTTCATGAAAAGTTATTAAACATTTCTTACACTTAATAGTTAAAAGTTAAATAATACCGGAATAAAAAAAAGTTTTATTATATAAACCAGTTAAAAAATGTCAGATTCTTTTTTCAATTAATTTTCGCTTTGAAATTTGTAACATGTGTTCTTCCGTCAACATACTTTACAGTTATCATTTGTATACGGTCAGATTAAGTTATATCAACTGGTATGCTTGCAGATATTCTTCTAATCTGTACACAATGCCTCTTGAGAACTGATACATGAGTTGTTACAGAATGAAGCTTTAATAAAATCTTATTTGCCCCACGACTCATCTCACGTTTTGTATGTTTTTGACTTGTCCGATTTTGGGGACTGCATCTCAATTGGTTAAGTAGTACAACTTTTACACTTTAGCTTGTCTTTTCTGCATATCGGGTAGTCATTTCTAGTGACTGATTCATAATTATTACTTGGTTGTAATGATTTCGAATATTGATTCAAATGACCCAGCTGCGTTTGGATTCCCATGTGAACTCAAACAAAGCGCGAGATCTTTACCTCGAATAACAAGAGGACGAGGCCGTCCGACAAATCCAGAGTTTAATATGCACAAGAATAATCTTTTATCTCGAAGGAATAAAAGTCATTTCGTTTATTTTTTTTATATAAATATCAAAAGACGTTTATAGCAAATTATACGAGGAAATTAAATACTAATTTTTTTAAAAATTAGTTCATAAACTTTAAAAGTAGAAGAGACAAAATTTTAAACCAGGGTTATTAATCTGAATATTTTTTTAAAGTGAGTTTCCATAGTTTTTCTTTGATTTATTCAAAAGTGATTTTGGCTAAGTTGACTATAAACTCTTTTAAAACAGATATTTCTATGGTTTTATTTATTTATCAATTATTATGGTATTTTTAATTGAAATAATAAGGCAAAAATTATAAATTTTCTTGTTTCAGTCTCCTTGTTGGATACTAAACAAACTTCGCAGTTTATTCGATTTTTCAATAATGGCATTTTCCTAAATGCATTTTATCTGAAGTTGGCGAGTTTAATATTACATTAGAAGCCTCGGTGCCCCAGTAATTCAAATAACAAAGTTCGTACCAGAAAACTTACCCTATAAAAAGTATTGAAATCCTCTGCGTCAACCAAAGTTCGCTGTGTAAAACAAAGGAACCTCTGCAAACTAAACTGACATTACGCTAATGGAAATGTGGGGAGAGAGGTATATTAGTCATAAGATATTGGTTTTTTTTCACTTGATTCAGTTCAAAGTTACAATGTCTTGGTTTGAGATCCAACAAGATGATTTTTATTTATGTTAGCCATTCTTAGAAATTTTTCCTTTATTAATACGAACAGAAATGGATAGTTCTTTCTAATGCTTGATGTGGTCTCGAATGAAATTATTATGTGATATTTTCTCACACAATTTGACTTGGAAATAAATAAATACGGTCTAATGGTTGAAATCCAAGATTATTGGTCATTAGATAGTAATTTTTTTTCTTCAAAAATATTGTTACATTTTGAATAATCGATAGTAAAAATAGAATGGAATACTGTGTAATAAAATGTCTACTGAAGATAACTCGAAGCAAAAAAGAAAGCGTTTTCGAGTCTTTCAATATTGTCGAAAAAATTCATGTCGGATTATTTTTGATGAAAGGGGGTTTGAGATCGAAAAATGATATTGATTTCAAAATTATGGCATTTATTCTAAAATTGAGGAATAATGAGAATGAACTCCTAACACTGATTTTATATTGACCAAAAATTATTTGCTGAACATCCATTAATATAGGTCACATCAGTTCCAAGTTTGTTGATTTTCAACAAAGTGCGCGTTTCTTAAAAGTTGTGTGATAGTTACACAATTAAATGATCATTAGTTTTGGTGACTAGAATAATCATGATCGAGAAATTTGAAACATTTGTTTTATTTTAAAGGCACCTTTGAAATAAGCATATTGAATTTTGAGTTTTACACTACGCGTTTTACTACAATATGAATGTTACCAATTTTATGTAGTTAAAAGTTTATTTTTTTAGTACTCATAAAATAGATTTTTACATTAATTGTGTTGATAATTTCTAGAGATGTATATTTATAATGCAAAATATAGATTTTCTCTTACACTCCTAAAATCTTTCATGTCATTCTTAAAGGTGTCGCAAAATCTTACTCGCTTAAAAGTGAGGGTTCAACAAGGGATGAGACACTTTCTTAAAATATGCACTTTATTATGTCTTTGTAATGACTATCTAAATTCGATCTAAGCTTTGAGAACATTTCAACTTAAATAATAATCTAAATACCTAATTATACTTATGAACACAAGATCCTCAACAATAAAGCTAGTCCTTGAACAGCCCGTTGGCACTACAGCGATTCCACTGAAAAATCAGTGTAAGGAGTTCATTCTCATTATTCCTCAATTTTAGAATAAATGCCATAATTTTGAAATCAATATCATTTTTCGATCTCAAACCCCCTTTCAGCCGCCCATCCGGTATAGCGGTCAGTGAAGCTGACTGCGGTGCCGCAGGGACTGGGTTCGAATCCCGGAGAAGGCATGGATGTTTGTGTTGTAATCCTTTCTTCTGTCTGTGTTGTTTACCCCCGTGTTATACGTTCGGTGGTACACGGGGTTTATAAATGTTAAAAAAAAAATTTAGTGTGTATCTTAATTTTATTTTTCTTGTTAATAATAGTAAAAAAAAAGTTTCGACTTTATCTGTCTACACAATAGTAATTGTTAAGCAGACAATAATTATTAAACAATAACTATTATTAAACAGAAAAGGAACTCAAACTTCGTAAAAATTATTTGATGGGTATAGAAAAATTATATTATATTCCGTTTTAAATGTATTAAGTATAAAGAACATTTACACGACAAATGAAAAAAAATCAATTTTCATACCTTACAAGTTTAAAGATATATAGCATTGTTTCCAGAGCTATGTAAATTTCTCTCATTTGTGCACTCTATCTACAAAATAAAATTCAACGATACATGCATTCCTTGGTATCACATATCATGGAATTAAATGTGGTGTGCTATTCGATATTATATTCATATGTGTATGATGTTCTATAATTAGAAAAAAATTTCTTATTAATAAGGATATTTGGAGAGAAAAAAATCTTTTCCCTTTGATTTTTTTGTTTTACGTACTGAAATTATCCAAATGCAGTTAACCAAGTTTTTTTATTGTGGCTGTGATCAACAAGCACATCTAAATCTATGCTGCTATTTTTATAAAAGGGTTATGTTCTTTGAATAAATCTAATTCCGTCGTTGATTAAAACGTTAATTATGTTTTGCAAGAGGAATAGAAATTTTCTAAAACATTCCTTTCTCAGCATTATAAAATTTCCTTGTTGACATCATATTTAACTTTTAATAGTAATTAAATATTTTTTAAACTATATTCTGTGTTTCTAATATTTATACATATTTTTTTTTAAAAAAAAACGCTTATTAACGTTTTAAGAAAACTATGGATTAAAGAACTCATAAAAATCTTATTTGTCCATTGAGTGTACGCGAATTCTATTTGAATTTTTAAATCGATATTCAAAATATGTAAACTATAATTACAGCTGTCATTAAAGTTGGTTTAATTTCTTAAAACATAAAATAGAGAAGCCTCTCAGCTTTCATTGAAAAGAATTTTTCCATCTCATAGCTTATTTAGAAAAAAATAATAAATACCTATAATTATTTTACACCTATATAAAATAGGAAAAAAAGTGCTGTTCTGAAAGAAAACAAGTGCTCTCATAAATAAGTTAATTTAATAAAAAAACGAAAACTCTGAAAAAATTTTCAAAAAAATTGAAGAAATTTCAACAAAGCATATTGAAAGTATATATATAAGTAAATGTTTAATATCTCTAATGAACTCTTGATTGATCAGTTTTTTATTGGGTCCGCTTAAGACAGTGGTCTTCAGACTGTGTTCCATGGAACCCTGGGGTTCCACGAGTCACAATAAAAAAAAGGAAAATATAAAAGTGCATGCAAAATGAAATCACGTTTTTTTTTCTGTGAAGTGTGTGAAACCACAAGTTTCTGAAGCTCATCCCACCCACTAAAGCTTTTTAAATTTTATTGTAATATAAGAAAATATTAAAACGTTTTTTCTTTATGTGTACCACCTAGTATAATATTGTCTTGTCTACTATGGAATAATTTTACACTCGTTAGAGAAATGTTTTGTACAATAGCTTTGTAATGGAAAATACACCTTTATACAATTGTGGGGACCCACAGTGAAGGAGAGGGAACAACTTATCGACAGATTCAATGGCAAATCTAAATTTAAGCAAGAAGAGCTCTTAAATTTTAGGTTGCAAATTCATACAAAATACACAGGAGTTTTTCACACAGATATAAACATTTTAATGCCATTCAGAACAATGAATTTAAATGCAACACATTTCTCAACGTGAGTGGCAAAAAATATAAAAACGAATTATAAAATCATAATATAAAATGCATATAACTTCAATGGGGCTAGACTTCTACGGCTTGTGTAGGGAAAAAATGCATATCCCAAGTACTAAATTTAATGCATGGTATAGGTGACACTTGGAAATATCACAAATTAATATTATTAATGTGTGAGTGAATTATGTTAAATTTTAATAAACAATACAGATTTTTAAAAATGGTTTTTTTCGTAAAGTACCTATTTTACTTGTTGATCTACTTTAAATATTATTTAAAGAAATATTCTAGGAATGGGGTCCACGAAATCACCCCATAGTTCTAAGGGTTCCGTTCGAAGCTTAAGTTTGAAAAAAATGTAATAAAAAAGTTTGAAGCTTAAGAAATCAATTTACAGTCACCTTTTCCCGATTTTCTATGTTGATGTTTCCCTGTTCCGATTGTTAAGAATTCTGCATTTGTTATGAGTGGTTAATTCCGTATTTTTTTGTCTACACGTGCTCTTGAGGGAGCGGAACGAATTTTCTTATACTATTCACTAACTCACTCATATAAATAGAATTTTTTTTAATAATCACTTTAAAAAAAACTATAATATGCAATAAAAGGAAAAATAATGAAAAGGGGGAATAAAAATGCTGTTTATATCTCTCTTTATAATATAAAACTATAAACTAAAACAGCTGTGAATAAATATATTTTGGAAATGAAAAATTCAATAAGGTATCTGATTGTTTCGAAACATGATTTTCTTTAGAAATTGCGATAATAATGCAAGAGATAAGAAAATGAATAGATTAGATTCATGAGATTTTAAAATTCTACAATAGATTCTGCCTTGACTAGACCTTCTGCATGCATAACATACATTAACTTTCTCATAATTATTTTCTTTAGAATTGTTGAAAAAGTAAATTATTCATAACTTGAATTTTATGTCTTGTATTTGTATAATTCACTTTCGTGTTTAAAAGGCTATAATTTATTTCTTTGGGGGGGGGGGGGGGGAGAAGAAAAAAAATTTGAACTTACTTCTGACTTAAGGCTTTTTATTTAATCTTTGAAATAATAACAATTTAAAAGGTGAATCGTTGGAAAAACTCTGACCATCCATAATATTTTTAGAAAAACGTCCGCAGAAATAGAAATATTTTATGGTTGTTATCTCACATTCTGGGGGAGATTTCTCTATGAATTTATATAAGTCTAAGTCTGCACATAGAAATTAAAATCAATCATAAATGGCACCCCTAGTAAATATACTTTTTTAAAAAATTAGTTTTAAAATAATGAAAAACATTTATTGAAACGAAAAATAGCTCTGACTAATGTTAAGTTCCATTTTTCCAAAAAAAAGTCGGTTCCCTTCATCAAGACTAAAATTTGCTTCCAATGACGTAATTAAAAAAAATCAGAATTCTTCCCAATTAATTAAAACTATATCAGAATATAGCTCGTTATCGCTAAAAAGTACATTTCCACTACCCATATCTTATCAGTATAGAGCCCTGAAACCCTGATCAGTCAGTAGGGCGATACCATCCTCCCGGTCCAGACGCAGGGGTGATTTCCACCCCCTTTTCTTTGCCTCAGCCTCCTCCAGCCTCTGTTCCAGAACCCTTATCAGTCAGAAGGGGGGATACCATCCTCCCGGTCCAGACCCAGGGGGGGACTTCCACCCCCTTTTCTTGGCCACAGCCTCTGTTCCAGAACCGGTAAATCTCTACTACTCACTTTCTTCACAACTGCAACCTTGTTTTCAAAGATACGAATATCAGATTACGAATCCTGCGTGTGTGCAGTATCACTCTAAGCTGTTATAGAATAGTTTTGGCCCGCCTCATTGGGTAATTCACATATTTTATCACTTCTCTTGATAGTTCGATGCAACTTTATATTAACTGTCTAATTAATTTCTCCCGTTAGGGAGACATAAAAACAAAAACGTATATTATTTTGTTAGGCTGGCGATCCCTGAACATATATAATGGAGACAATGTAAAAAATTTCTAGTAAATACCGAAAAACCGGTATTTAAGCTTGTGTATACCGGTATGCAATCCCTACTTACATAATTTTTACTATTTTTGTGAATCTTTTAGAGACTTGTTCGTTAAATAAAAGTTTTTTTTTGTTTTTGCTTGAGACAAGCTTTTTACAAATAAAAATAAATTCTTCCTTGATATAGGTGAATGGGAGGAAAATGTCTTAAGAATAAACGAAATTTTAAATATACTTCCTAATTCACGTAAATTTTATTCTTCACCGATTGATAAGTGCTTTGTTTATAATGATTTTCAAATAAAAAAAAATTCAAATTAAAAACAAGGAAGAAGGAACTTTTTTTCGTGCTAAAGGATATAGCAAAAAATTACATATATCAACAAAATTAAGTTTATTTCATTTACATAGATATGTATATATGCATGTTTTTAATAAAAATCAAAGAAACAAATAAGAAATGAACAAAGAATGGCCAAACCATGCCCCTATCATTTTCTCTCACTGCCAGTCCAGGACATGGCAGGTCTATCGATGATGGATAACGGAAAGACTCCCCAAAAAGCAAAAACCAAGGAATGGAAAAAAGAGTAAGAGAGTTAAGGAAAAATCCCTCCCGAACCAAAACTGGTAAGGTATGATTATGACCAAAGGAGGGGACGGGGGATGATCTCTGGAAATAGGGGTGTAACAATTTGAAGTGCCTAGGGCGCCAGGGAGGTTAAAAACAGCCTTAACAAGTGATATCTAATTTCTCCTGTTAAACTGAAAAAATGGCATTATTGCAAGACATTTGAAGCATTAAGGATGCAGTATGATATATAATTGTGTTAAAAACATACGAACTTATTTTAATACTCGGATATTATCTTTTTATTCCAAAATGTATTTAAAATATGATGAAAATAGCCTTAATCCCTTAACGTGAACGATCGAGTTAATTCGATTACATTAAACTGGACAGACTGTGCACAAACGAGATAATTCGAGCAGAGTCGAATTTTATGTAGCAATTTTCACACTCGAATATAAGCCGTCAATCGCTGTCTTCGCTCCTGAGACTTACTGCGATCTGTCACCGTGATTTCGTAAATTTAGATAAATATTACAAAAAAGTATTTTTATTTGTTAGACATCAGTATAAAAAAATTGAGGTGAAAAAAATTTAAATTTCACAAGCAAATTAGTACATACATAGAAAGACTCATACAAGATTATCATAGCGATATAAATATAAAAAAAATAGGATAGACCAAAATCTTTAGGAATTCTACGACTAAAGGAACGTCATTTCCCTAGTTTTGTTCCACCAATGTCAAAAAAGCTCTCACAAAATACTGCACTGTGTACAAGGCATGGACCAACTGGGCCTCGCAATCAGTGGGCGTCTCGTTTCTGCCTCTGTCTTAATAAGATCCTTATCCGGATAATTTTAATGGTGAAATACAATTCCCGTACATGTTCTCGAAAAATAGGGAATTTCAAACTACACGTCAACTGGTAAGACTGTATTATTGTGTGATGGCCGTTATCCATGTCTAGGTGTAGGCCTAATACCATAAAAATAATCATTCAACTTATTTAGTCGAAATGCGGCCATCGGTCGAGCGGGTTTGTGCCTAGGTTTTGAGATTGTGCATTTTTATTTGTTTTAAATTATCGTTTGAACGAATATTCGACAATGCATGCAATATGCTACCTACTTTCAAAGATCTCAGGTAGGACCTATTTTTACATAGGGGCTTAGGGCCTCAGAAAAGATTTCTCTGGGCCCAGTGCCTCAAAGAGTCTTAAAACGTCCCTGACCGTGTGTTAGGCTAAATCAAAGGAAAATAACCGTTACATGTGTAATAATTGCATTGTTGGGCTATGGGCTGCACCTTGCTTTCTAATATATCAGACAACAGAAAATTTTGAATAATTTATATATGTACATATATAAAATACTTATTATTATTATTTCAGCTGTGAAAAAGTATAAATAAATGTTTTTACATGATAAAAATATTTTTTTCGAAACAGCTATTTGAAAGGAAGATAACAAAAGTCGATGTTCGTGAAAAATTGCAATGTTCAGCTGTTATCTGCAGTGCAGATCAAAAACCACAATTTATTTTGTATTTTTATTTTGGCCAAAGCAAAGTTCTAAAATGTTTTTTTTTTTTCTTAATAAAAAAAATTGACTTTTTTTTTGCTTTCAAAATAAGTCTGCGTTAAAGAGTTAACGCAAATTCATGATTTCCAGTGTGAGTGGTTGTCTCATTATACCCTTAAAGTTACAGAAAGTTCCAATAACAAGCTTTCAGTTTAATGACCAGTTCATCAAAGTCTACAGAAAAATTGGTGCGGGTTCTGCCAAAATGATACGAATCATTCTGTTGCCCTTTCCCCCTCCAACAATTTTTTTTTTAAAAATTAATTGGCGAACCTTAAACAGATTTGGAAATGGTAAGCAGTAATGATTCATATATGCAAGTAGCACAATAGTAGTAAGGGTGTGATTAACAATAGTATAAAATAATAGCTTAAAAAGAAATGATCATTATTCTTTATAAATTTTTTTTGAAATAGTCCAAACTTAAAAGATTAAGTATAAATAAATATATACATACATAAAAATATAATGGACTTTTTGAATTCCTGTGGTATTAAGGTAATACAAAATCTTCACTGGTACACACATGTTCCAATTTTTTTTTTTTTTTTTGGTATAAGTTTATTATTTTAAATCAGATTTCCTTCAGATTTTTAAGAATAAATATCTTATTTGATATTATACAATTAATTATGTTCAATTTAAATTTAATGTACTGGATAAAATAATATAACTATTTATAGCATACATAAATTTATCAAATATTTTTAACAGAAAATTATAAACACCTTAAAAATGAAATCAACAAAAGAATTACTCAAACAGAAAAATGATAATTGGAAGAAATTTAATCACTAGACACAACGAGCATACAAATATTTCAACAATAAAAGCAAAAAGTGCAATTATAGGTTTAGGTAGAGCTCTATGATACTGTCATTATACTATATTTAGGTACTATTCATATACATTGATCAAAGCTCTATAAATATAGAATATAAAAATATAGAAATGTCAAAAGATAACAAAAGGAATATAAGCAATACAACAATATTTAAAAACTTTGAAATAATTATTGAATTCAGTAGCAAAAATATATGCACTTAAAATGACTAATATTTAAGTAATTTACAAGCATTACAAAGAAGCTGCTCCCTTCACCTTTCACAAATACATTCATATTTTGTCCAAAAAATAATACATTGGCACTACCTAAAAATAGGTTATAGCACAATAATTAGACATTTCTATAAATTATTGCTTGTGCATTAAGTAAACACCTTAAAATCTCACTAAAGACTAAGTTGAAAATACAAGTAACATATTTTGAGCAAAATGATATTCTATCAAGTAACACAGACACAAAAAGATCAAGGTTTATTCCAGCAAAATTTTATGAAGTTGCATAGAAAAACTGGTCTTTAAATATTTTTTTCTCTTCTATATATGATTTTTTTTTTGTTTCTGCCTGCCCTTTCTTTTTTAGCTTTGTATTAATCTTTAGAAATCTCAAAGGGGTTTCCAAATAATATAAAGCAGCAGTTCTTAAACTTTCGATCACCATGGTTCATCATGTATCAGCTTCCCATCGAGATTTTGAAGACCCCTCCCTGACTCCCAACACATGGCTGAATGATTTTAAGATTGCTCAATAATTCTAATACAGCTTCTGCAACTTTTACAAACATTTCTTAGCATTCCCCCACCACTCTTTAAGAAAATAGTAAACATCTAATTAAAAAATATTATATTGTAGTAGTTTGCTGTGTAGTTAGTTGCAAACAAAAAAACTGAATTGATATTCTTGATTGGAATAAATGTTCTAATAGTTTTTTCATTGGGAACAATTTAATGATCTAGTCTAGGATGTAAGGTTTTCAGTTTTTCCAGCAAGCCTTTCACAGTCTGTAAGTGAGAGAAATGTTAACATTAAGTGACACGACATAGCAGACTCCAGTAGGCCTACTAACCTCAGTTTAAGAATCACTGCTATAATGCAATAAGAAGGTTAGACAGTAAATCAATTTTGACAACAATTTATATTTCATGACAGAAATAATAAACAAATTTTTTAATAATACATGATAGTACATCATTTATCTTAATAAAAACTGAAATAAACCTTGAAAAATTAACAAATGCTTAATTTCAATTAATAAGCATTAATAAAAGGGGCAGAAATAATTGGAATGTGACAGAAAACACACAGAAATTGGAGACATAAGCACATTTGTTCAAGCAGATACTAACTAAAACTTAAAAGAACTATTCTAAAAAATGACAAATTAAATTTATTCATTTAATACATGAAATATGCAAGAAACAAATTGATTATTGAATTAATTATATTAAAACTGATTAATTTTATTTATTAATTACGTAAAGCGGAAAAATTGATTTATACTTTCCAATTAAGGATAAAACATTCTAAAATTCTCTCAAATTTCAGCTGTACCCTTTCATCTAGGAATATATATTTATTAAATATTCCATACAATCAACACTAGATTTTAGTATTTTATACATATAAATGCAATTATATTTTTTTTACCTTCTATATCATTTTTTAAAAATTAAATTTTATTCAGTATTTTATATTTATGAAGAGATTACAAGAAATGTTTACAAGTAAAAATATTTAATAAATTATTTCACTGCCTCTTTTTAATTAGTCTTGCATGCTTTATTAATTTGGATGAAAATTTAAAAATATTTAAATAACTTTTTTTCTTTTGAAATAAACTAAAAAAAACTAAATTTTAATGTAACATTCTTTTTTTAGAGTTTATTAAATTATGTAAGAATATTTATTTTACTTGCAAAATATTCTATAATTATGTTAAATATGGTATAATTATGGTAACCACATGTCTCTTTATAAAAACAGTTGTAAAATTCATAAGAAAGATTTTTAAAATGAGAAATTTATTTAAAATGTCACAGTAACTCATACATACTACAATACACATTACAAGATATAACATTTATTTCTAAGAAATGACTCATAAAAAGCAAAATATTTAAAATCCTAAAAGTCCTTAAAATCCCCCTTCGCCCAGGATCAAATAAGCACACAAACATATACAAAAAGTTCCTGCATGGTATTTTAAAAATGATTTTTAATCTTTTTTTCATCAACTGATAAGTAATTTCCATTACTTACATACTTGCAACCATGCCAACTTTCATAATAACTTACCAAATTGTCAACCCTGATTTTGCATATGCCTTAGGTGCTGAATTGGCAACTATATGCTTTGTTTCATATTTCTACCCTTGCTGCCATTCCAAGCCAAATCGTTTGTTGGTATGGCAAGCTTAAATTCTGCTAAAATGCTAATCTGGGATATACCAAATTACATAATAAAATTTAATAAAATTAGTAATAATATAAAATTAATAATAAAATAAAAATAATTAACTAAATAATAAAAACTGGTTATTTTTTTATTTATTACATTTATTTTTTATTACTTATTTTTTGATTATGCACTCCAAATTCCCATCAGATTATTCCGTTTTTAGACTTTGTGCGGTTTTATTCAATGTCACCACTATGGTTGTGATAGTTCATAAGTACAGTCATTTCTCTATTGTAAATACAATCATCATACTAACATTTAAAGAGAATCAAGTTATTCTTTTAAAAAAAAAGAGAAATATTTTTTTTCTTTTAATAAAAAAAAAATTAAAAGGCTACATTTAAAAATATTATTAAAAGAATTTATTCTCTCCCCTACAGTTTAAAAAAAATTGGATTTCTGCTGAATTTGATAGATTATTTAAGTATCAAATCTAAAGCATAAGCAAATACGTATAATTATTACATGAAGAGCAATTTAGCATAAATCATTTATGCTAATCAAAAAAATTATCTGTGATAGATTATTTCAAATTTAATTAGTGTAATGAGCAGTATAATATTAAAATTAGTTAAAAAGAAGAAATTTAACAGAATAGAAGTATAATCAACAAAAAATTGGAATTCTTAACTCTTAAATAATTTTTTGAAAAAAAAAAAGCATACAGCGAAAGTTTGGCAAATAGAAATCAATGATTCGATAAATATCTAACAACAATAACAATTATGTAACACAACATAATTATGTTACAATTCAACTCCATACAATAAAACTTCAGGAAATATGCTTTGAATATAAAATCAAGTACATAAAAATTATAACATTTTACTTTTAAAAAAAAATTTGTATTAGTGGAACAAAATAAAAATTTCAAATTAAATTTTTTAAATTTATGAACAATAATAAATTAGATTTCTTTAAATACCTGATTTTTTCTCTCCTCATTGTTGAGCTAAAATAATTCAGAATATTTAAAGGACATAAAACAAAAAACATTTTTAACAACAAATGCTGGAAAAATAATCTCATATTTCTTGAATAGGCATTTACAAATATTGTGCTTTTCTATACAACACCTGTATAAATACAAACGCTTGTCTTGAACACAGACTACATTTTACAACAACAGTCAAAACACTACTGTGATAGGCAATTCTAATTATTATTATCAAAATAATTCACCAATTGGTGCATTTTCAAGCCACAAGTTATGCATAAATTGATACAGTTGATCAGACACTGAGACTTTGTAAGGAGTTGGATTTAAGTTCCGTTTGATATCTGACCTTAGAGTAGCAAGAGATCGTTTCACATGTTGTCGAATTTCTGAAAGAGTTGGAAGAGTGGTACAGATTTTGCCATCGCTAAAGTACAATGTTTGCAAATCTTGAACTTGAACTGGCTGTACATAGGCCCTTTTAGATTCCTGAAATGGATGGCGGACAAGGACTTTCTTTCCAACTTCTGGAGGAGGTTCTTCTTTTGTCTGAAGTAAATCTATAAGAGCATGACCATCTTTACCAAAGAGTCTGTAAACAGCTTTTCCCCCCGGAATGGTAACTTTCTCTACATCTAAACTTAATTTTATACAAGGTTTTGATTTAACTTCGACCAACTTGAATACACAACCAAGGGCTGGTTGCTTTTGGCATGTAACCAGATGAGTGCCAATCCCAAAGCAGTTGATCTTGTGCCCTTGCTCATTTAGTGAAATAATGGTCTCTTCATTGATATCATTACTAGCAACAATGGACAAGTCTTTAAACCATGGCATATTGAAATGATCCGAGATTCGGCAGAAAATCTGAAAGGCAACATTTGACAGGTAAGCCAAATCACCACTGTCTATTCTGATTCCAAGTGGTTTGTAGCCAAGATGACATAGACTTAAAGCAACAGCACAAAAATTTAATAAGCCACTCTTCTTCACATCGTAGGTATCAATAAGTGCCAAGAAACTGTTTGGAAAAGCTATAGCATATGCAATGAAAGCAGCTAATTCTCCTTCATTAGCTTCTTCTTTAAGTAAGTGCAAAAGAGTTGAAACTTCAGAGCGATATTGTAAACTCAATTTGAGTAAATTCCCTTCAGTTTCTTGATTCTTACTTTTAATGACAGTCTCACTGATTTCTTCAAGTGATGAATATGACATAACAAAAGCATGAGCATGAGTCCCTTTTACTGGAATGTTGTACAATTTTCCAGCCAAAACATTACTGGTTCCATCAAAACCTCCAATGTACACATATTTTGAAGCAGAAAGTCCACCATCAGGTCCTTGTGCTCTTCTTAATCCATATTCCAGTAACTGAAGATCAGAACCAGCAACAATTCTATACCTGGCAGCATTTGTAGCAACTAAACTTGCATAGTTAACAAGGGTTAAAAAAGAAGTTTCCAACAGCTGTACGACCAGCAAAGGTCCCTCAACGCGGATTAATGGTACTCTAGGGAAAACCACAGTTCCTTCAGGTATCGCGTAAAGCTTCACTTCTCGAGCTGTTAAATTTTCCAGAAATTCAAAAAAAGCAGGCTCGACGTTTGATGGTAAAATTTTTTTCAAATATTTAATGTCGCTTTCAGAATAGCGAAAATTTTCAAGAAATTTAAGACATTCCTCCAAACCAGCGAACACGGTGAATTCACCGTGAAAAGGATTTTTTCGGAAAAATAAATCAAACACTGCATGATCAGAACATTTATTGTTTTTCCAGTAGGCATATGCCATAGATATTTGATACAAATCTGTCAAAAGTGGTTGCACCACACCATTCATCATTGGATAACTCTTTTCCATTTCACGCGTATTTTGAGAGAAGTATGAATTTCCGATGAAATTTATCAAACGAGATTCAAATCGTTCTATGTTCAGCCTTCAGCTGTGCTGCTCATCGTCTGAAAATAGTGATATTGGATAATGAAGAGACCTTTATTATCATCCGTGAGTAGAGGACGAAAAAGTCTTCTGCTAAAGATAAACAATATTATAAAACAGCGCGATTGTTGCCAGTTAATAAAATAGCGTAATAATAATATTACCGTGATTTCAATAAAAATTTCAGCAGAAATAGATTAAAGTAATAAAATTTCAATGAGAATAAATTATTAGAAAATAATTATCGCAGGTTATACAGTTCTTGATTTTCAACTTAAATATCAAAAGAAATCTGGAAAATAAATCTTGGATTTTTACCGCGCTCTACTCCCGCGAATCTCAAGTTAACTTTGATTCTTGGGAAAGAGTAAAGAAATACCTATATCTCTTCAGACACAAATCAAAGAAATATTTTGACCTAGCTACTGTTCTTTATATTCGAATTTCATAACAATTTGTTTGGAAGCGCCACCTTAGAGTTTCACTTCATTTAGTAAAACGGAAAACTAAAAATAATATTATAAAGCTTAGCAGGATTGAGTATTTTGAAATTACATTTGAGCTTAATTGTGGTTTCAGTTTTTTTTATTAACAAATGTTTTTATGAATTTTAATCTATTTATTCCCTTGTTTAATAAATTAAGTTTTTTTTTTCTCCTGCAAAATGAAACTACCCCAGCAAGGAATAGCTCAACTCAATTTATTCATTTCGCCAAATCTTCACATTATCACCGTAATTGTAACTTAAAGCTTTCGGCATTCACGTGTCGTGAAATCGTGAAAAATGGTAAGTTACAATTGTTTGCAAAAATAATTATTAGAATTTCAGTTCCTATGAAATGGGAATTCAACGAAATCTATTTAACTGACGAAAGCTTTCATGCAATCATTATTAAAAATTAAGGGTATTGTCATGAAATGTGCCAGAAAGAAACAGCATGGCTCTAGTTTTTAGGCTTAAGACATTTAGATAATTGACTTAAAATTTCTAAGATGTTTTTTTTTTTAGTAATTACTTCTTGATGATGAATTTTACAGTTGAATTATTTTTTTTTTTACAAAGATTAACCTTTTCCCACTTTCTATGATCCTAATTTTGAATCCTAGACTTCTATTTAGAAAGCTTTTTTAAACGCGAAATTGTGTGCATTTGAAAGCGATTAAAAGTAATTTGTTCTTAAAATCATTTTAAAACTAAAATTTGACAACTTTAAAATAAAATTTCAGATTGTAGTCTGCAATGTAATTTGATATGGAAAATATCTAAATTTATACCCTACCCAGGCTGGTTTTTTTACCGTTTTTCGGTCAGCAGCCAGTTTAAGCTTAACAGTGAGTCTGAATGGTTTAATTTCAAAAGGTTCCAGTTTTATAAGAGTGTCTGAAGCTACAACTGGATGATTTCTAGAGGGAAGAGAGAAGTGATTATGATGTTTGAAAGATTGATAGGGTATAGGTGCAAGTGTCCCAAAATTTTAAATCCTTGTAGTTTATTTATTGTAAAAAATAAAGTAATTTTAAATGTGCTACAGTTGTCAAATTTTTACAATTATTTGAATAATGGCAATTTGAAAGCAATTCACAACCACTTTTTAAGTCTCAAAGATAAGAGATTAAAGTTCAAAACAACCAAGTACTCACATGTATCATTGCAATGTTCTTGGGGAAAATTCAGAACAACCCCATTTTATTCTGATGAAATATTCTTATACTTTTACAATATCTAATTATTCAACTTTGTTTCTCCTATTTCTAGTCTGCGGCAGCGAGACCCTTGGTAACTGTGTACAGTGAAACTAATGAAAATACTGGAACTTCAATCGGGTTGCCTGCGGTGTTCAAAGCACCCATTCGGCCTGATATTGTCAATTTTGTTCATATGAATATGGCAAAAAATAGACGACAGCCTTATGCTGTATCAAAGGAAGCAGGTAAGTTTTTCTGTGTTAGTGAGATTGATTTTCTATATCATGTTAAAATATTATTCATTGTAAGTTTTTAAACTTATTCATATACAAATTTACTTGCATGTAAAAGATCATTCTTTGATTTAAATCTGAAAAGTAGTTTGGTGTTTTGTTTAGAATAAAACAAAGTTTGAATGTTTTATTTGTACAGGTCATCAAACTTCTGCTGAATCATGGGGAACTGGTCGTGCAGTTGCACGTATTCCAAGAGTTCGAGGTGGTGGAACTCATCGTTCTGGCCAGGGTGCTTTTGGAAACATGTGTCGTGGTGGGCGTGTGTGGGCACCTACTAAAGTCTTTAGAAGATGGCACCGTAAAATTAATGTCAATCAAAAACGTTATGCTGTTTGCTCTGCTGTTGCAGCATCAGGAATCCCTGGTTTAGTTATGTCAAAAGGTAAGGTTTATTTAGTGATGTTATTACAGAGTTACAATGTATGTAAAACTTTTCGTTTTGTGAGAGCTATTACAGCTTTAAAATTTTACATATATATTGGCTAGTTTTGGGTATTTTATTTGAAACTGATTTGGTTATCAGTATGCCACTCAGGATTTTGAAATTGCACTAAATGAAATTTTGGTACCCAATCATTTCATAACCATGATAGTTGCCTAGCACTAAGAACTCGACATGAAACTAATTTAAAAGAATAGTTTATATCTGACAAAAGAGGAAAAACAATTTTTTTAAAAGCAAAAAAAGATTAAATAAGCAAAAAAGATGCATTTTTTTAAAATGGGAAACCAAAGATTGCCTGAGATTAATAAAATAGAATATGAAGCAATTAAAAATGTTGGAGAAATTTAAAAAAAATATGGAAAATGGGGTTGAATCCTAGGGTGATCCGCTTATGTTACCAAGTTTTCAGCGATAAAATTTACTATTTGCCAACCCTACAAAATTTAGGGAATAGTAACCTAGATTTTTTATTTTTTCAGAATTTAGATAGTGGCCATTTTTTTTCTGTACAGTCAACTTCAAAAGTTGTGCAAGAGATTTTTTTTAGAAAGCTGAAAGTGTGAGGGAATGAGTGGATTTTTTCTTTTTGAATGAAACTGCTGAAAGAATGTTTTGTTAGAAAGAAAGAGATGCATTGATTTATTCAATGTTTTTTTCTAACTATTGCATCTTAGAAGCAATGGTTTTCCTGTTTACTTGAAGCCATTTTAGAAACCATGTTTTCTTTGTAAAAACATGGAAAATGGATAAAGTTTTCTTATGAATGAAGGATTGATAGAATCTTGGTATAGATGTCCGAAGTTTGGAAAAAATATGCATTTAATTTCTTATTTTTGATTTGATGTTTCCTATGTTGTCAATTTTAAAAACCACGCTTTTTCGATGTTTTTCGTCTTGAAGCCATTTTGAAAAACGCAGTTTTATCCTTGGTGCAATTTGGCGAAAAACTAGTCGCCAAATACAGCAGTGGGTTGTGCTAGGATTTTACTGTGTCTAACATGGCACAAGTTCGATATACGGACTTTTTCTTTGGCAGTTTTTTTGGCGCCCTGTTCGGGCGATTCTGCGCCAGATTCTGTCTACCCTGTCGGGTTCCACAGGGTTTTTCGTTTTATGGCGAATTTTCCAATCAGAGCAGTAATGTTTTTGGGGGGGAGGGGGCTATGGAATTCTCTCTGGGACACCCTTCTTTTCAACTTGGATTTTCAACTGTTCAGACACAGAGATTTCTGGACAAGAATTCACTGCCTTATTTCCTATATTTCTTAATATTCATAAAGAATATTTATTTAA
>BMAO01034137.1:0-22089 GCA_019973975.1 Trichonephila clavata
GTGATAAACTTCAAAAATCGATTTTTTCAATTTTCATCTTAAAAAAAAGTAGAGTTAATGCTGATTCCAAAAATGTATAACATGTATATGGTTTAAAGCTTAATATCTGAGTAATTGCGGTTTTAAAATGTAAACAACAGCTGCCACACCTGTTGTTTACGTTATCGTACATCAACTGCCACGCCCATCTTTCAGTAACCGAAACACATGCTTTTATGTAGATTGTAGATTGGTATTTTAATATCACTTGATCTGGATATATTTATTTATTCTTGTGGTTTGAGAAGGAATAAAACTACTCATCTCAATCTTGTTTATAACACAAGCTGTGCGAAATTTAAAGAATGTTGTTTTCTTGTGCTTGGGATACAAACACGTGAGTTACAACTTCATATTTTCACTGCTTAACTTTTTGTTGTTTACTTTCTGTTTGTTTGTGATTTGTAAGTATTTTAAATATTTGAAATGCCTCGAGCAAAGAAATTTGGACATCAGAAACGTCGTCTAATTCGTAAAAAAACTTCAGAATGTGTAGTGAGTGAAAAATGTGATGTCAGCTCTTCCAAAAAAAGATTGAGAAGAGTAAAGGATATTTTGACTATGAAGATAACTTTTCAGCTGAATCTAAAAGCAGTTTTATTATTGACTTAATTATTATTAATTATATTTTCAACAATATTGCAAAATGCAGATATTGTGATAGATCTTTCTGCTTTGATGTTGCTGAAAATAAAAGTAGTCGCAGAGGACTTGCTAGCAGTATATCAGCAGCTTGCAAGTATTGTGGCTCTAGTCATGGCTCAATGACTTCAAATTCTGTGCCAGCAGGATATGAAGTAAATTTGAGGTTTGTTTATGGTATGAGATGCATTGGAATTGGAAAAAGTGCAGCTCAGACATTTTGTGCGCTGATGAACTTGCCTCCTCCACCAGCTAAATTTGAAAGACTGTATACGCCAATTTTTAATGCGTTGGAAACTGCTTCATCACGTTCAATGGTTAGCAGCGTTAATGAAGCTGTTATTGCAAACGAAAACAATAAGGACGTAGCAATTGCTCTTGATGGGACTGGCAAAAAAGAGGACACACGTCAAAAAATGGCGTTGTAACGGCAACTTCTCTCGATAACGGAAAAGTTGTTGATTTTGAGTGCCTATCAAAATATTGTTTTGAATCTAAGAACAAAAACAAAACCTGTGATAATTGCCAGGCAAACTATCATGGATTTAGTACGGGAATGGAGAGTGAAGGAGCATTGCGGATTTTCAATCGCTCAGTACCAATTACGATGTTCGGTATGTTCAGTACCTTGGAGATGGAGATTCCAAGGGGTTTCTTAGGGTTCAAGAGTCCAACATATACGGTGATGATGTTCCGATTGAAAATTGGAGTGCATCGGCCACGTCCAAAAAGGATGGATCAAGACTGAGAGCTCTAAAGAACAGTTTAAAATCCACCAAGCTGTCAGACAATAAAGCAATATCTGGACGAGGAAGGCTGACAGATGCAGAAATTCTTTTGCTGCAAAAATACTATGGCCTAGCATAAGAAGAAATGTTGGGAAATCAGTCGCAGATATGTCCAAATCCATCTGGGCAATATATTTCCATAAACTGTCGACAGATAAAATCCACAACATGGTTTGTGCCCTATGGGAGAAGAAAGTTGGTGCGGGTACAACAAAAGCCTTGTATCTGGTGAAAAGTACTCCCACAAACATTCCCTCCAGAAGCAGTTCTTCTTAAAATTAAAAAATATTTAGAGATTTCACTGCGAAAGAACTTTTATTAAAATGTCTGCATGGCCGAACTCAAAACCCCAACGAAAGCTTTAATAACTGTGTGTGGAATCGTGTGCCAAAAACACATTTGTGAGCAAAAAACTTTGCAAATGGGTGTTATGGACGCAGTTATATGTTTCAATGAAGGTGCATACGCAAGAACAGAAGTATTAAAAGCACTGCAAATAAATCCAGGTATCAATACTTGTGAAGGCCTTCGTAAAATTGACTACGTCAGAATTTGTGAAGCCGAGATGAGTATCCAAAAAGCTACCAAAGAAGCCAGGACAACTAAAAGGCAAATTAAAAGGAAGAAGGATGCCTTAGAAGAGTCTATGCAAGATGAGTACAGTGCTGTGTGGAATGTTCTAAAAGTCAAATTTTAGGTAAGTGTACCATTTTATTTAGTTTTTTCCATTTTTCTCAAAACGTGTTTTTTCAGTTTTTAGGTACATGTGTAGAAAATCTATTTATTATATTTTTTTGAAACTTGGTATGAACTTTTGTATCATGATAATGCATTTAATGCTTCTAATTTCCTTCCTGAAATGTTTGTATTTTTACTTTTATTGTTGAATTTGTAAAAAAAAAAATGACATTTTTATCAAAATTTCAAAAAGTCATAATTCAAATTTTTTTTAAAAAATTCTGAACAAGGTAGTATAAAATATTTATTGCATTTAATAAACGTACAATTTTGTAACTAAACAGCATGTTTTGTGGTGTTATATGTTATAAAATAAAGATACATGTACCTAATGAACACCATGTATACGAAAGTTCCTTTTGGTGTGTACTTTTTCGAATCCTTATATTTCTTAAATATTTTAAAATTTAATAATTTTATGTTGTAGTATATTAAGAAAGTATATAGGTTGTATGACATATTTTTTTATTTATGAAGTCTTTCTGTTTTTGAAACTAATGTTCTTTCGTAAGTCAAATTTTGCTCGTTTTGCTTCATCGAGGACGTCCGGTTCCCTTAAGCGAGTCCCTCTGACAGCTCGAGTGAGTAGAACGCAAACCTAGCATAATGATCATTCTCATTACGTCTTGCTAGACTACGAAGTGAACATACTCGAGCTCAACGGCATGTGGATGGTGTTAAAGTTTACCCTTCTTGTCCAAAATGCAATGTGAACCAAGCCGCTCCTGCCACATCTTTGCTTCTATTGGATGCCATAAGAGCCAGCTGTTCTCAAGTCCAATTACAGTTCTTTATTGCTTAAAAACGCACGGGTTCATGGGCTTGATCTAGATGTTTCTGTCGGTTCAAGTGGGTTAAGAAACAACAACACGTCTTTGTGCAGAAAAACAACAGCTGGTTTGAGTTCCTGTGGCAGCCTGAAGGTATAAAAAGAAATTTTTGTAGTCATTTTCGAGTTTTTCTAGCCAATAATGACAGAAAACCATTTTCGGATGCGGTTATTGTTTGCTGGTCGCATTGCCAACGCTGTCTACCAACTGATCCAGCGGATCCAAACTCTTGCCATGACACTTTGAAGGATATTTAAACCTTGGTGACTTCCAATTGTGTGTGTTTGACTTCCCTCGATTCTACCAAATATTCGCAACTTTTGACCTTCTCTTAAACGATGTCCTTAAGTCATAAATAATTACTCTTGATATCTCTTGAAACCCACATTCATTTTAATCAAGATTAATCAGACCTGTATTTTAACATACATTCACCGAGAACCATATTATCAATCACCGAAGTTGCATTTTTTCGGTGCTAACACATGAGAGGAAGTTCAATATTTTGCGTTCAATAGTACTTAATTAATATTGATAATAACACCACTGTGGGTATTGGTTGAAACATTAACTATTAATGAGCATATCTTTTCTCACTATCCGTTGATTTAGATGACCAATGTATATATAGATGTGAAGTAATAACTATATTTGGTACAAAAAATAAAAAGATATATATAACCATTGGGTAACGGCAACTTTCTATTTTGCTCTTTGCAAATTACGACCTACGCTATCCCTACTCACGCCTGTTTCACGTGCCCATTGTGATGTCGAATTTTGTGGTGACCATGGGAATGAATCTATCACTACAACAGAAAACTTTTGTTGATGTTGTGGTCAGCCTAATCGTCCCTTATGCATATCCTTTATTGCTCCATCAGTTTTTAAACTTATCGCGAAGGTGGACAATGCTTACGCATGTTGATGGTTCCCTCCATATTGTTGCCTCCAATATCGTTGCACTTCACTGATATTTTCGAACGTCCAATAATATTTCAAAATGCTTTTTCGCTGCTCAAAAGTCAGACGTATTTGCGCCGTGGTCTCACTTTCCCTAATAAAATAATAGCGCCATCTATCGCTGAAATATTGTTGAACACGTCAAAACACTGATAGAAAATGTTAATACCAACTCTTACAACTTAACCTACAGCCAATAGAATATCAAACGTATGGCATCAACATATTACCCAGTCTTAAAGTTCCTGTATATATCAAAAAAATTAAATTAAAAAAGGGACATAATCACGAAAATTAACGACGATAAAGTAGCTATACGTTCCCATGTACATCATATTCCTCTATAGATATTTAAATAAATTTACACATTTAATACAAAGTTATCGAAAATCTTGGGCAGTATTTCCACACCAACTTGAAATTCCTTTAGTTCTGAAACCTCTCGTGACTAAAGTATCTAATGGCCCTTATCCGAATTCAATGATTCCCATCCTATAAACATTCATAATAACTGAAGTCCCAACAGAGTATTAAATTATAACTGATAAACTTAGGTCAAGTGGGAAGCGTATTTCACTTTAAACAAACTTCCTTTGATTTTAATACGTGTTTGTGGTATCAAATTCATCAGTTCAAGTTGCACTTCGTTAATTATAGATTAGATGGCTCTTGAGATTGTCCAGCCCGTAATCTGACTAATTTAGTTCTCTCACATTATTGATGTGAAATTTGCCTATCAAAAAGGATTTAAGTATAATATTTACAAAATTTCTCAATTGAAATCGGAACGAATTTTGAGTTTCAATGAATATTAAATAAAATTAAATGAATCGAATTAAAGGAAAAGTATTTTGATAAGTTTTATAATTTGAATTTATAATGTTGTTTTAAATTATAAATGCAATTGTTTCTTGCAAATTAATTAATCCTTTGCAGATTTTTAAAGTTTCCGAAACAATTTATATAATATTTTAATAGTTATTTTACCAAAGAATTTCACCCAATATTTTGGTCAGTGTTTCTCAAACTGTGAGGCCTCCCCCCCCCCTTGTTTGGCGTGGTAGACCTACGTGGGGGGCACGAGCATATCGAAAAGTCGAAGGTAAAAGATAATTTTTTAAAATGAAATGAAGTAATTCAAAATACATTCTTAAGTATGAAAGGTAACAAAAAAATATCCTTCTACTAAAAAGTATCATAATACTTATCCTATTACTAAAAAGTATCATAATACTTATTCTACTACTAAAGTATCATAAACTTATCTTACTACTAAAAAGTATCATAATACTTATCCTGTTACTAAAAAGTATCATAATACTATCCTATTACTAAAAAGTATCATAATACTTATTCTACTACTAAAAAGTATCATAATACTTATCTTACTACTAAAAAGTATCACAATACTTATCCTGTTACTAAAAAGTATCATAATACTTATCGTATTACTAAAAAGTATCATATATCTATCTTACTATTAAAAAGTATCATAATACTTATCCTGTTACTAAAAAGTATCATAATACTTATCCTATTACTAAAAAGTATCATAATACTTATTCTACTACTAAAAAGTATCATAATACTTATCTTACTACTAAAAAGTATCATAATACTTATCTTACTACTAAAAAGTATCATAATACTTATCCTGTTACTAAAAGGTATCATAATACTTATCCTATTACTAAAAAGTAACTTTTAATATTTATTCCTTAAATGTAACAAATACAAAATTGAATGCTTATATTGATCTCTTATACGTTTTATAAATAAGGTTGTATTGCAGTTTAGCGTATAAGTACATTTTAGTGCATTCAATACATTGTCATTGTATAAGGGGAAAGGGGGCGCAAAGAAAATTATGAATGAAAATTGGGTCGCTAATATCAAAAGTTTGAGAATCACTGAAAAAAGAATATCTAAAAATTGTCTTCAAATTGATTGAGAAAAATTTTATTATTCGAATCCCTCAAAAAGTATATTTTGCTAATTTCTTTTTAATATTCTGTAATATTATAATTCCTTCATATTTTTATATGTATGATTTTAATTCATACATATATTTATAAGAAATTCATAAAATACATCTTACAGAGATAAGAAAACAAAAATGAAAAGGAAGAAACAAAAAGAAAAGCTTAAAATATTCTTAAACGTTTTTCTTACAAATTCTTTGAGAAAATTCTCATGAAGTGGAATATTTGTTTTGAAAAATTTTAGTAAATGGTATCAAATTCTGCAATAACTTTCTGAAAAAATTTATTTTCAAAAAAAATTTATTCTTTATGAAAATTTATAAAGTAACGCAAAGCATATTTCATTAATTCACATTTAAAGGTTACAACTTTTTTAATTTCTTAAGAAGCTCATTCGCAAAAACGTATTTTATACATAGTTTGAATTTTGAAAAGAGAGATCTTTCTTGTTACAGAAAAAGAAGACATATTTTGCCTTCTTTATACTTTCGGTTAAAAAGTAGTTATTTATGTAAAGATATTGAGAAGCTTTGGATCTGTAAACATTACTCGGATTTAAAAAATTGTCACCTTCGCCTTAAAAGAAAAAAATTACAAGCTTATATGCAGTACAAGTACGAAATTAAAGCAGAACCCAGAACTTTGGTATTAATTGCAGTAAATAAAATAACGCATCATTTTACACATATTAAAACATAAAAGAGAAATTAAGGAATATTATTTCCATTTTAAAAAAAGAAGAAAATCAAATTCGAGTTTTTTTTTCTACATACATGGCAAATAAATTAAAAAGATAATTACTTCAATATACTTCAATCATGCATAGACTTGAGACTGACTATCTTTTCAAAAAGGTTTTTAATATAAATCTTTAAAAAATGCACGTATAATCGATATTCAACGTATTTTAAGATCAGGTGAATATAACTTGATAAATGAATCAATAAAAAATGCAACATATACTTTTTTCAATGTAATTAATGAACTAATTTAAAGTATATGTTGTTTAAGTTGAAACTAACTAATTTTATTTTTTTTTAATATAAAAATGAAAATATTCTGAAAAATATCACAAAATTTGGAGTATGTTTATTCTCTACATAACCTATTATGGTCAGTAAAACCCATTATATTCAGTAAACATCCAGTTTTTTAAGAATGTTTATTTCATTCATTTTAAAATATGATCACAACCTAACATAGGACTTTGCAAACCTCTATCAATTAATAAACTTAAATATGCAAAGAAAAATATCAATGAATGAAAAGGCAAGACATAAGCTCAATTATCGAAAATACAACTATTGAAAGTTATTAATAAAAAAAGGGAAATCGTTTGGCACTCGATCGTATCGATAGAGTTCAAGCGATTGTATCACTTTTTAATTCTAAAGGAATAGTATAATATAGCTCAAATTTCCATTTCTTCCGAACTAAATAGAAAAGAAGAGGAATTATATCCATTTACCATTACTCAAACCAAAAACATTAAGGTAAATTTATCTGACAATTTACATTTACTAAGCAGTTTAATTACCAATTTCCTTAGATGATTTATGTATCATATTACATTTTATTTTCTTAACTTTTTAAAGTCTGCATTTTTTAAGTCATAGTTAAAAACATTTTCAATGAATATTTTATGTACCTAGTTTATCATTTAAATTCCCATTTAACCAGTTTTATAATCTTTTCCACGGATAGACAAATAATGGTATGCGTGCTGGATACGGCCCACAAAAAGTTACCTTACAGCCCGCCAAGACAGTCAGAAAGTCCACCTTGAACCGATATTAACTGTAATAACCGACAAACTGTGATGAGAATTTTAGCAAGTAATCTCACCCCAAATTTCGAAAAAAAAATTGTAGAATAATGGGGTGCATTTATCTTATTAAACTGATTTTGAAATAAAATATACTTGAAGTGTAGATGATGCGAAATTATCACAATAAATAAATTGAAAAAATGGAACTATTATTTAAAGTAATATTTATTGATTTTTATGGTACAGTTTATACCTTTTCTTAGATGCAAAGTTAACTAATGAATACAGTCAGTTTAAAGTGTGTGTGTGTGTGTGTGTGTGTGTGTGTGTGTGTGTGTGTGTTGTGTGTGTGTGTGTGTGTGTGTGTGTGTGTGTGTGTGTGTGTGTGGTGTGTGTGTGTGTGTGTGTTGTGTGTGTGTGTGTGTGTGTGTGTGTGTGTGTGTGTGTGTGTGTGTGTGTGTGTGTGTGACCCTCCAGTATCTTCCACTTTCACAATGTAACCCTCAAATCAAAGCAATTACCCACCCCTGATATATTCAAGGATTGAATACCTAAACATAGTTTTTGTTGACGTCGTACGTAATCTGTAAAATCCCGCATTCAAAAAGCACCTGAAACTTCAAGAACTACCAATGCCATCATTTTTCTCGCACTTCATCATAAGTTTTTGAATCTTTTATACACAGAAATTAACTTTTAGAAATAAAATAATACGTGAATAAAAATAATTATTCTTTCAAAAGCGAATCAAATGATTTAAAAGTAAAGATCACTTTCAATCTATTAAAAAATTCCATCTATTCTCGTCAAAGGAAACAAATCCAAAACAATTATTAAGAAAATATTATTTATCCATGGATAAATCCATGCAATGTAAGTTAATCCCGAAGATATTTCAAAGGTAATTACAAATACTCGTAATAGAAGTGATCCATGTAATGATGAACATCTATAGAACGCAATGATTCTCCCCTATGATTTATAGCACGCAGACTAGAGGACGGAAAATAATTCTTTCCTGAGACCTGATTGAACATTATTAGGAAAATACTAAAAAGCTTCAATTTCCTCATAAATTTCTCAGATTATTAGATTAATAATGATGAATACTCTTATACTCCGCACTTTATGTTTAGTTTAAGTTTTTTAATTATAGGAAACATCTTCTCGTATTATATAACAACACTTAATTCGACTATGTAATGAGCAAAAAGGAGAAATTTGATAAAAAGGGTTAAAAATTAATGGAAAGGAAAACTTTCTTGAGGCTGTTTCAAAAGTTAATCTGCAATTTTAAAAGTTCTAAAGGAGATTATCTTAAATTAAAAGTCACACTCCAAGAAGCAATACTTTCAAATTATCACAGAAGCATAAAAATATTTTCTGGAGGAGGTAATGTAGAATGTGGCATGAAGGAATTATGTTTATTAGTAAGTGTGTAGCGCCTTTTTTTAATTAAAATTCATTTTAATATTTATAAATTTCTTATGTGACCTTAACAAAAAGATTTTTTTTTCATTTCCTTTAATTAGCCACTTTGGAAAATATACAGTTAAACACTAGAGACTTTAAATGTATCGATGCAAGAACAATTTAAAGTAATTAATCGATATTATAAATAGTTTAGTTGTTGATTTGTTCTTCAAAATCCCTTATAAAATCTTTGTAAGATAATATACTCAGTTACATTTCTTTCTAAAAATCATTAATAATAATGCCACAATGTTTGTACTAGATGCTATTCACGATTCGTGCTATAATCCTTCAGGGAAATACCTTTAAAACTTTGTAGGATCATAAAACTACTTTCTGTAAAGGAATCGCGATTTATATTAATGGGAGTTGCTATTTAAAGTGAAGTGAAGTGCGAAATCAGAGAGAAGTTAGATATTGTTGTCATGCTGAAGCTAAAGTGTTAAAGATATAATAGTTGAAGCCACTGAGGCTCAAGTAAAAGAACCCGTCGTGCCCCTGTCCTATCTTGGACTGGGTTCACATTGCCCGGCGCGTCTCTAAGTGTGGAAGGAAACATATCATCACCAACGAAAGCATAATTACAAATATTTATTAACAACACACAAATACAATTAACAAGTTCACACTACAAGTAGAAACCCTGGAGTGATTATTCAATTCCCTAGATTAATCCTGATACTCAAATCTAACATTCAATTCTAACCTTCAAATCTAATATTCTCTAATAAGTAATCTCAGCTATCAAAATTGACAAAGGAGGCGAACCCTTACTAACGTCAGGTCGGTACTAAATCTAATCCCTTTGATTACTTCAATGATTAACCATATCAAATACTATCTAATAGTGCTAAGCTCGCTGAAGAGATCCGTGATACTTACATTTAATTTGGCAATTCCTTCTCCTACCTCTTTCTTACTAAATCTAAACTTTATACGAATTCATTAGTATAACACTATCTCGTGTTTTTCCCGAGGAGGCTGTGAGATAGAATAATTGCTGACTCCAAAGTTACCCAAGAGGATTAATGGAAGATTGACGCGAATAGACCCGTCACAAACCAACGACGGGTCAATTTAGGACAATTAATATTGTTGTGGATCCAGAGTTTTAGATAAATACTACCTGTTATACCCGCTCTTCGAACGGGTGAATTGAAAAACTAACCAATACAGTTGGAAGGATAAAGAAGTTTTTAATGAGTTAATTTTACGTGAATTCCAAATTAAACAAAACAAAACAAAAGCTTTTTGCGTATCACAGCAGAACAAAAAATCATATTTGCTGAATTTTAAGTCTGTTGGTCTAATATTCGATAAAATTGGGGGTTTTTTTATTTATAACGCCCCCGCAACTCCCTTGTGGGTTCATTTATGAAAACACCTTTCTAAGCTAATCTCTGCTCAGCAAAACTAACATATTGCTGTAAATTCTGTGTAATTAATGCTTAAAATAGTGTAAATTATTTATATCTGGCTGTGAAATACGTTAATATTACTTTCTGTTGTATATATTTTATGTTAAAATTGTAATATTCACAAGAAAGGCCGTTTCTTACATTATAATGGTGATTTAATAGAAACATAGCGAAATGTTAGTGATAGAGATAAGCTGGTATCATTTTTAGCAACCATGTTGACAACTTGGCGATTGATTGAACGCTGCAGAAGTTGATATGCTGTAGTGCCACCTTATGGGGAACTGCAACAAAGAGGATAGCACAAAAACCTTCTCCACAAAAAATACATATACATGCCAATTTTCATTGTGATCGTTTGAACGGTCTTGGAGTGAAGCGAGGTCATATATACAAAGATCCTTTTTATATACATAGATTAAATTAATTATTACAGATATTTAAATTAGTTATAAGTTTAACGGAGTGATTCCCAAAGTGGTCTATATAGAACCCCAAGGGGTTCACGTCAGTGAAAAAATAAGTTAAGGGTTCATGAGGTGTGATTGGGGGTCTATGATGGTGGCTTTCATTAAATCAAATTTTAATTTTAATTTTAAAAGAAAATTTAGTCAAGTGGAAACCAGATTTTATTTATTTAATAGATTTATTTACTAAATTTAATAAGGTTAATTGTCAGTTACAAGGTGACGGCATAAATTTTATTAAAACATGGACCTTGTCAGCAATTTTTGCTGTAAAAAGACATACCTGTTATTTATCACGAATTAGGGAATATCGTGGGAAAATTTTAAAAAACTTTTCCTAGTGAGAAGGAGTTTTAGCGTGATTGCCAATCTCCAAACAAAAAAGAAAGTGGGAAAATAAGGGTTGGACACTACTAAACGCAGAGATTTAAGGTTAAACCTGACACGATTGATTCTCAATATTGAAAAAGTTTTATTGAAGCACCCGAAGCATTTGTTTGTTGTTCAGTTATTTTATATATTAATTAAATTTTAATTTAAAAAGCATGTTTTTCTTAAGTTTTAAGCACCATACTTCACTTAATTTAGAAATTTATACCATTTAAAGTAAGTAGCTCTATAACAGCTGTCAAAAAGACATTTAAGTTGGTAAATTTGCAGAAATTCAATATTAGGTAAGCAGGGGCTACCCAAAACCGAAAAATATGGCAAGGGGTCTATGAGATAAAAAAAATTTGGGAACGTCTAGTCTAACGGTACCCCTAGCTTAGGTCGAATTTAGTGAGTAATCTGGTAGTCATAGTAAAAGTGTGTTGTTTGATCAAAATGTCTCCTCGTTTGGTGCAAACTCTCACATCCGGGGACGAGAGTTCGCGACAAGTTGTCAAATGCCTTTATTCAAACTTTTTCCAAATTTCTTCATCAAATGTTGCATTATTATAAAAGTATTATTATTAAATTGCCTTATTATTATATTGTATTATTATATACCACATTAAAATATTTGCCTACTTCTCCATGACTAAAAAAATTATCTGACAACATGATGCACTATAAATAAAATCACACTTAACAAAATAAAAGTAATATAAAAATTATACTTAATTCCCAAAGCAAAACCAACGGGAATATCGCTACTGGTCCATGGATCAGTGGGAGAGAATCACGGTCAGATGAATCACGGTTTGTCATTCATCACACCGATGGCCGTGTCAGGATACGCCATCTTCCAGGCGAACAGTTGCTCCCTCAATGTACAGTAGATCATACACAGGTCGGTGGTGGCGATATTATGCTTTGGGGGGACGTTCTCTTGGGCGTCATTGGGACCCGTGGTTGTGGTAGAGCAGACCATGAATGCTACAGGGTATCTGAACATCATTGCGGACCAGTTGCACTCTTACATGGCCTCTGTTTTTCCAGCTGGAAATGGAATGTTCTAACAGGACAACGCCCCGTGTCACAAGGCTAAAATTTTGTTGGAGTGGTTCCAGGAACATGATGCTGAATTCCAGTTAATGTCCTGGCCGCCTAAGTCACCGGATCTTAATCCGATAGAACACATTTGGGATGTCATGGGACGGCAGCTCAGAGTTCAAAGATCACCAATTCGCAATATCTCGGATTTGCGTGACCCTTGCTTAAACATCTGGTACAATCTGTCTCAGGCCATCTACCAAGAACTTGTGGCATCCATGCCAAGGCGGGTTGAAGCTGTGTTGCGAGCTAAAGGTGGGCCAAATCGTTATAATGTTTTGGCTCTTGAGTGTATATAAATGTATGTTTGTATATGACCTCGCTTCACTCCCACACCGTTCAACCGATCACTATGAAAATTGGCATGTGTATGCATTTGTTGTGGAGAAGGTTTTTGTATTATCCTCTTTATTGCAGCTCCCCACCAGGTGGCGCTACTGCATATCAACTTCTGCACCGTTCAATCAATCGCCAAGTTGCCAACGTGGTAGCCAAAAGTGATGCCAACTTGGCTCTATTGCCAACATTTCGCTACGTTTCCATTGAATCGCCCTTATAATGTAAGGAACGGCATTGCTTGCTAGAATATTACAATTTTTGCGTAAATTAAATGCTGCAAAAAGTAATATTAACGTATTACACATTCAGATATAAATTATTTACACTATTTTAAGCATTAATTACAAAAAATTTGAAACAATTTATTACTTCTGCTGAACAGAGATCAGCTTAGGAAGGTGTTTTCAAAAATATACCCATAAGAGAGTTACGGGGCGTTATTAATACAAAAAAATTCTTTTTTTATCAGCTGTTAGATCTAAAGCCTTAAAATTTAACAAATAGGGGGTTTTTTTGTTCAGCTGAGATATGCAAAAAGCTTTTTTTGTATAGTTTGCAAAACACGCAATATTAACTCCTTAAAAACTTATTTATCCTTCAATCTGTATTGCTCAATTTTTCGATTCACCCGTGCGAAGAACGGGTATACCAGCTAGTTTCTAATAACGCTTGAGTGTCCACGAAGAAATGTAAAACTTTGAGATGAGTAACTGAATATAAGTTAATCTCTCAACTTATCACTTCACACACAAAAATATTGTATAATGTTGTTGAAAGGGAAACAGAAACTTCGTTACGTAATCTCTAGATGCAGCCTGAATAAATTTTTATTACGTAATTTAAATATTCTACGATATTAATTAAACTTAAAATTGTAACGCTTCTATCTACGAGCCTCCTACTATTCCTCTTGGGTAAAACTATTTCTTTTAAATATTGTTCGATTGAAAACTTTCTCCCGAAGAAGAAGACACGGTTTATGTAAATAAATAATGGTTTTTAAGCATTAACTTTTAAGGTCGCGGAGTTAGTGGTAAGGATTTAGAAGTTAGCAATTAGTGATTAGAAAAAAATAGCTATGAGCTAATCGAGAGTAGCTCGGGGATTAATTGTTGAATAATTAAATATTGTTAATTGACGATTTAGTCATTAAGTTGGATTATATTAATATCAACTAGAAGTCGAATAGTTAAGAACGTAATTACGATAATTCAGACCGTATAATACCAAAACGTTCCAAAAGTAAGTTATATGAATTATAATTTAATATTAAATATCACTTCTACCGTGCTTTTGCTCCAATAAATAAAAGATTCATTTCCTACCCTGGATTGTTAGAATTAATTGATAGAACAATAAAATGGAATCGTTCTGATTTTGGCTGGCCTTTATTCCAACCCTCAAACATCAATGAACCTGATCCATCACAAAATTAATATATTTTTTATAAGTATTTCGAATATAAAATAATTGAGAAACTTTTTTGCATTCTATTCATTTTATGAATGATTATTTCTAATTTCGATCAGATTAACTCCTCATTTGAAAAGAATTGCAGTCCACAAAACATATCGATGAATGATTTTTGTGCACTTTTCGAACCATCATTATCCTCGTTTTCTCGAATCAAAAAATTATACTTGCAAATTTTCTTACCAATAACTGTTGAACAAAGATGTCAAATTAATACACAATCATTACCTTGATAATAGAGTTACTATTGTTCATACAAAGGGAAAAAATGCTTTCATTTTGCATAAAGAAATGACATAAAATGTTACAGGAATCACTTTAATGAATTCTAAAGAATACAAGTTTTCGAAATACTCAATAGAAATAGATATCTTTGTTAATAAAAAATAAGGATATAGAGCGTATATAAAAACTGAAATTAAAGGTAATCCCTTTCATGAGTATTTCTCTGATCACCAAATTTTGAATGTTGACCAATCGATTCGCTTGCATATTTGAAGAAAAAAATAATTTTCTTCATTTGTGCAAACAAATTAATCTAAGTGGCAACTGGCTGCATTCAATTTATTTGAGGTTCCAGAAAGAGAGTGAATGCAAATTAATAAATACTAGTATACATAAATCATAGAGCATAAAAAACACTAATATAACCGAAATTAGATAAAGAAAAAACATTTTGTAGAATATAACTGGGAAAAAAATGTTTTATCTATTTATGAGAAGAGGAAAAAGAAACATGGAAACTGTTTGAATGTCTTTAAAGCACCTTACACGTTTCAATAAGGAATAAACTCCTTCAAATCTTAAATGACACTTGTGTAAAATTTCGAAACTTCAAAAAACTACGAAGCAATATATCCCATAATTACAAAGCATTAAAAAAAAGAAGAAGAAACTGTTTAGGCTTTAAGTTATTTCGAACGATTAATTAAATATGACTGAAAAAATTATTACCATGGAAAAGCGAATAATTACTATAGAAAAATCTTTTCAGCCAATTTTATTTCTTTTTCATATCACTGGATTAGAATCTTATCCCAAACAACGGTTTTTAAAGCACACTCGTTTACATCACTTTATTTGGGAATCTCCAAGATATTTGTTCCCATTTCTGCAGTGTTTAGGGATAGTAAGCGAAGCACTTGCAGTAATATTGCTAAAAGAGAAGAAAGCGTCAGTATCAGTACTAATTATTGCCTTACTTTTATTTACTGTAAACTTGCAAACAGGGATATCTCGCAAGAAGATCCGTGTAATATTGATTAAACTTTGTAAATGCTCGCAAATGTTACAACTTGATCAAAACGGAAGAAAATTCCAGGCATCCATCCTTACTTATTGCTTCGTCATGATTACATCATTCGTAAGCTATACTTTGTTGTATCGTTTTTCTAATGCATTTGAAACATATAAAAATTTATTTGAAAATGCGAATCCTTCTTTTCTGAAATCAAAGCAATATGTCATGCTTATTCCTGAGATTATTGTGATTATATCTCCAATAATGACGGCATTGGTAATGATTCCTTTGACAGGATATTATGGGTTTGTTTGTATTTATGTAAAGCTTCTTTTTAACAGAATCGAGGAAAAGATAGGACACTTAAGTAAAAGCTCCCCTTATATGCCTTTAATTCAAAGTTATCTAGAGCTCATCGGCATCATGAAATCTCTGGATGACTATTTATGTTTCTCGGCGTTTGTCATTGTTTTAAGTACTATGTTTGGATTATTCTTTCTGAATTTCAAAATTATGTTCCGTTCCAGTGATTATTTGAGTTCTTTATTTGGAGAAATCTGGTTCTTGGTCTCAATTTGTATGATAATAATATCTGCATCGGCTGCTAACAACGCTTTTTTTACGACGAAAGAAACTATACAATCGTTACCCTGGAAAATTCCTCAATATCATACTCAGTTAAAAATGATAATTCGTTGTAAATGTATGAGAAGTGTTTCACTAACTTTGTGGAAGGTTTATAAAATTGAACGATCACTCATCTTTAGTGCAATGGGTACACTTGTGACTTACGGGATACTTTTGGCCACCTTAAGTGGACCCAAGTAAAATAACTCTTTTTATTACTCTTCTCTTTTACTCGTTTACTTATTACTCTTTTCATCATTCCGTTAATTGCAGTTTTTTATTCGAATACTTGGTGTAAAAGACATAGCAAGCATTTTTGAGTAATTAATTGAAATTCCTTTCTAAAATTTAATCGAACATAATTTTAACTTCTAACTTTGTAGTCCTCTGATGTCTAAAATTAAGATTACAAAAACAAAATCTGCGATAAGCTTGAGAAATGTTCATCTTTTGCAATGAAATTTAACATGAAGATATATTACATTGAAATAAAGCTTATAACAGCATAAAATTATGGAAACATGATGAATTGTTATTAAAGATAGAGGTTATATCAAAATGGGTCAAATGATGATTCATTATATCTCAGGTAAAGTGCAAATCTCACAGCAAGCCAGACTGTAAATGATTGCTTGTAATATATGCTTGCGATTATACGTTCCGTTCTTCAAAAGCCTTACTTTTAACATCTGGAAAGTCCTTGAAAGAGAGTAGTAACACTTAATGGTTCTTCTTAAACAATTCTAATCAGGATAAATTTCATTGATATTCAGATACTTAGTGGGCTAGTTTTTTCAGCGATTATCCTTTTTTCAGGGAAATCATCAGCAATGTAAGTCCTTCATGACATCGCAATATCGTCCATAAACACATGTTTGTGTTTGCCTTACACCGGTTAAAACTCATAAAGCCTACCGGCACCCCGATAAGACCTCATTCCTATTGCTCTGTATGGATTCATTGTGCATTATTGTGCAATTGCATACGGTCATCGAATAAGATATCACCCCAGACAAGGATTCATTTAACTCCAAACTCGTAGATTTCTCTTACATCGGAGGGATGAGGATTTTCTTCACGTTCTCTCTAGATGGAGAATCACCGAAAATCTCTCTTTGTGCTGAATTTTGACTCATTAGTAAAACAGACAGGCCCATATTCTTCACAAATATACAAGAAAAGTGTATACGACTCAATATTAAATGCTACTCATGAGCAATATGCTCGCAAAAGGACACACCAATGGATGTTGGATGTAAAGTACTATCTCTCCTTGACATTGATATGCAGTTTGCTTGAGATTATTTTCCCAAACGAAGCAGAATGGCCAAAAGAAAGCTCTTTAGCCGTTGCCCATCTTTGTCATCATGCACTTAATACCAAAGAGCGATCCTGTACAAGTTGTTGTTCTTGAGTGGCTTTGACCAGGGTTCCTGATGATAGTACCATTTTTTGGAACCGATTCTTCAACTTAAACATCACTTTAGCGCCTTTTGTAACCATCGAGCTACCTTCCCTATGGAGTATCCAGATTCAAGCCGGACAACGTTTCTCCATTTCAGGGATTTTGAGAAATCACTGGAGACAGTAAACTTTTGAATTCTAAATTAATGTTAACAACACTGAAAATAAGAGATCAAATTCGATTCTGTGCAACAAAACTAGCACTAAACTCCATTTATCTCTAAATTAAAAGCTAACACCGCGCTACTTTTTCATCAAGATATATATATATATATATATATATACACTTACTTCCAAAAGTTAAGCATGAAGATGTAAAATGCAAAAATATCAACAAATACTGCTTTGATTGACACAAAATTTGGCAGTAAAGTAGCATATATATTTATACATAAAACAAAATCCATAATTACGTACAGAAATGAAAACAATAGGAAATTTTTGTAAGTTATCAGATAATGTTATCCTGGAGACTTAAACAAAATTATGTATAAAGTGAAAATAAACAGCATAAAATGAAAAAAGGACATTAATAGGTTATGTGATCCCTCCCCTTATCTGTATGCAAAGTTTACACCTTTTGACATGCTTTCAATTAGGTGGTCAACCACCGCAGAATTAAGCAATCGCCATTCTTCTGTAGAGCAGTTTCCAGCTCAATAAGAGTGGCTGGAGGTGGGAAACGTGAAGATACAGCACGGCCGAGAGCATCCCTAAAGATTTTCAATGGATTAAGGTCGGGCGAATATGCTGGCCACGCCATACGCGCAATCCCTTCCCTCTCCAGGTAGTCATCGACGATGTCAGCACTATGGGACGTGCGTTATCGTCCATTAAAACAAAAGTAGGGCCAACTTCTTCAGCGTACAATCTCACAATGGGTTCTAGGACTTCATCTCGATACCGAAAAGCCATCACAGAACCCCGTTTAAAGATGTGCAGGTCGGTGCGGTATCCTAATGAAATCCCTGCCAACACCATAAAGCTTCCGCCTCGGAATGCGTGATGTTCGGTGATATTTTGGGGCTGATTGCGTGTTTCTTGTTTACGCCATATCCTTATACGCTTGTCATCTGGCTCCAGAGAAAATCTTGACTCATCAGTAAACATGACATTTCCCTAGTCAGATACAGTCCAATTGCCATATTCCCGGCACCACTTTAATCGTGCCCCTCTTGATTGGACGGATAGAGGAACACAAGCTCGAGGTACCCGGCGTACAGTTCATTCATATGTAACCTTCGGCGTACAGTAGCTGCAGATATAGCCTTATTAATGGACGCTGTAACCATAGATGTCACACGTGTGGAGGTTACTCTGCGATTCCGTTTGGCTACAATAGCAATATATCGATCTTCCGGGGGGGCTGTAACCCTTGGGCGACCGCCTACGGGCCTCGGACAACTGTCTGTGTGGTTTGGAATTGTTTCCATAAACGTGAAATTACAGAATGATTAACGCCGAAGAAAAGAGCAACATCTGTGATCGACTGTCCTGCTTCAATGCGCCCCACAGCACGCCAGCGCTCAGAATCTTCCATTCGTTTTCTGGAAGTCATAGAAACATGTATGTCTTGAAAACAAATTGTACGAAAGTTTTAAACACCTTACATCAGCACTTACAATGAACTTCTGTAACCATTCATAAAGCTGGCTTCTTATAAGACTGCCCTTTTTGCATATTTCTTAACATGAAAGCACAATTGGCTGTTACCTAACATATCTGCATACTTCCATCTACCTCTGCAGCGAATTGCACCCTCTTCAATTCTGATTGGCTTCCGGAAATTAGCATTTTCCTCTCCGTGCTTAACTTTTGGAAGTGAGTGAATATATTATTACGAATTTTATTAATTTCCTGTTGGTAATTTTGAATTCTTTTGAAAAACGTTCTATGAATAAAATATATAATATTAAACATTTTAATACATTTGTGGCAATAGATATTTCAGATTCGCAAGTAAAAAAATGGGGGGTTTAGAAAAAGCTTAAATTAAAAAATAAATTCTATTAGTCATAGAATATTTTTTTAAATTTAACTCTTGTTTTCACCATGTGTTATGTACACTCTTATTTCTGTAGAGTGGGAGGGTGTGGTAACGAAATATTCACAAGAAAAGGGGGCGGTATCGAAATATTCACTAGAAAAGGGGGCGCCAGTTCAAAAAATGTTGGGAACCTATGGTCGAAAGAATACATGGAGGAGCTGTGAATCGGTATGTCGGTTGTTCATTTAAATACCCCAGCCAAGGTCAATTGTTATATGCCGATTTGGTGACCCAGACGTGATCTGAACACGCAACATGAAAAACTATTTCAATTGATGTCGATGAAGCAGTATCGTCTAAAATCAGGCTTCAAAAATAAGTCGTACATTCTTAAGACTTTTTACCTCACGAGAAATTTATAAAAATTATAATAGTATATTATTATTATTGAAAAGAGATTTATGTGAAATATAAATACTAAAATAAAGTTGAATAAACGTTTTTTTAAAAAAATTTTGATATTAATTTTTGAATTATTACAGTAAATTTTTTCCTTTTTTTTTATTCATTTCAATGGGATTGTTAAATTTTTATAATAACTAATTATATTTGACATTGGTTCATCTAAAAACGGGACCTAAAATAAAGCAGAATTACTTCAAGCACTAATCGTGAACCGTTGATGAAAATGGAAATGAATACACCTTCAACCTAGTTATCTCTGGAATTGTAATTTAGACATGAATATCTACAAAAGGTACAGAGGATTTTGAATGAAAACGTCATGGAACCTTAAAATATTGCAAAACACTTTATTTTATTTTATATATATTATTAAAATTTTAACTACCCTCTCCAGACATATTAACGAAATATTTCCATACCAAACGGCAAATACATCTGTTGACTCATGCCCCACGTTTAATTGAAATTAAAATATTACATTAGGAGGCAGACAAGAAATAGTATAATTTGTACCTTCAATTCTCAATGCTACAGTCATAATTTTAATAAATTATTATTTTTTTTCAAAAAATAATTTAAGATATTGCATAACCTTAGTACTTCTAGTTCAAAACTATTTTTTGTCTGATCCTGATTCTAAAGCTTTAATGATAATTAAGTAAAGATTCTCTCGAATTTCTTATTAAAAAACAAAGTGGGATGTAGAAGCATGAAATAAAGTTATTAGAATCTAGAACTTTATAAATGTACCATAATTTATATGTATAATTCTGAGAGGTCTCTTTGCCCTAACAACTCTCTCTCGTCCATTATTTCACTGAACCATCCTTGAGGGCACTAAATTGCGGTAAAATCAGCTCAAAGTTCACAAAGTAACATTTTCTCATTTTTTCAAAAACTATGAACTATATATTGAGGATACTTTTATGACTGTAACTCAATGCGAGAGCAACTATTTTAAAATATCATAATATTAGGAATCAAATTTACAAGCGTCTTTAAAAAATATTCCTAACAGTAATATCGTAAGTACTATTTTCAGGAATTTCATGTTTGCACAAATAATTAAAATTGGCATGACTGTTCTTGCATATAAAAGCCTTTCAGCACTATTTTGTTAACCTTAAGCAGGTTACAAAATACCAAATGCGTTTTTGTACACTTCTGTTGGAGATACATGTGTATCTATTGCCCACATTCGAAAGTATTTTCCCTAACGTATGTATACAAATAAACAAAAGTTACCGGAATTCACTTAGAAGATCTTAGATCTTCTCATGGCAGCATTTTTATTAATAAATTTGACTTTTACTACTTTAGAACTGATTTTAATATTTCAAAAATTCTCAATGCACTTTTTCGTTGGAAAACAATTTAATGCGGAAATCTCAAACCAGCCAGATGTTTGAAGGGGAAAAATGGGTTTTCACCCTTTTCTAAAGGAAAAATGTAACCCTCCATTCTGGCCACTTGCATCGATGACTTATCTCATACCGCAGCTTTTTCCCAGT
Organism: Trichonephila clavata; assembly: GCA_019973975.1. Taxonomy (NCBI): domain Eukaryota; kingdom Metazoa; phylum Arthropoda; class Arachnida; order Araneae; family Nephilidae; genus Trichonephila; species Trichonephila clavata. The sequence goes on from BMAO01034137.1 coordinate 21,691, forward strand.
ATTCAGAGTATCCCAAACATTGCTATCTGATCGTATTTAGAAAAAAAATTTGAATAGGTTTTCTTTTAATCACCTAAACAACAAAGATATCGGCAATAACATCGAGACGAGTTCCTTGTGACACAAGTGTGAAAAGGGAGGCAATTATAAATGCAGAAAAAAACGGAAACTGAGCAGCGGCTACTGAAAGTTTGATACGGATGAAACAAAGATCTGTCGATGGCGTAAGCAAAATGATATAACTTTTGATTGTAAGTGTCCAACAGTCTTTAATAATTTTGTTTTACTTTTTTTCTTTTCCACATTCTTCTTTTTAGAATGCTTCATAACAAATGCTTTGGATGGCACGGAAGATGACGCTGTGTGGGAAAATCACGACGAAGGCATCAATTCTGAAGT